>VWZP01008041.1:105354-174097 GCA_013396995.1 Dicaeum eximium
TTGTTTCTAAAGTCTTTACTTTGCAGGCACGTTACAGGGGTGGGGTCTGTTAAACATTAAGACTTTGTTGGGAAGCATTTTATGTATAAAAACAGATAACAACTTCTTTCTCCTCTGGGCTCAAAACTCTGGAAGATGTTGGTAAAAAGACCCAAACTCTAATCTAGTGTAAACTGAAGTGACCTAATGTGTTTTGGTGGATTTAAGTGATAAACACATCTCAAATCACTATGTCAAAGCATTTTTAAGATCTTGCAGCATGTGGGGATCCCTAACTTGTCAGCAGGACCTCTCTGAGTAACAACTGGGTGAGCTGTGGCTGTTTACATCCTTCTCCTGCAGGAGTCATGGGATGATTTAACTTGGTTGACATCTGTTTCCAGTAAAGAGGAATTAGGGTTCTTGGGTCCAAGTTGTATGAAGAAAAATAACACTGAAGGTTTGGCTCAAGATCCCAAGAGGGTGCAGCAGCAGCCCAGCATCTTGGGTTAATCAAGACACATTTTTGAAGTGATTTTTTTAATATGGAAAGGAAAAAACCGTAACTGTTGTTTCCCCACCTCAGAGCATCTTTGATTAGGTGGATAGTGAGTCGTGTTACTTGTCAAAGCTTTATAAACTGCACTGGGTGAGTGTCCAGCTTGCCTTAAGGAAAATATCACTCACTGGAGTGCTGAAATGAGAGCCCAGAGAGGTGCTGGCACCTCAGCTCTTTACAAGACCCAACTGGCCAAAGCTTTGAGAGCCCTGCTCTGGCTCGTGTTTGCCCCTGCTTTAAGCAGGAGGTTGGCTGAGGTGGTGACCTGAGGAGCCCCTCACATGTGCCTGTGATGGTGCAAACAACCCCAGGGCACTGCCCTTCCCTGTCTGCACAGCAAAGGAGCCCCAGCCCTTCAGGGCCTCCTTAAAAATCTGTGTGACTTGCACTGGGATCTTCTCTTTTGGGTAAGGAGGTCACTACAGCATACAGGCAATACACTCTTAGCTTTTTATAGCCTTTAAAAGTTAGATACTACCGTACCTGACCAACAATATCACGTATTTTAGCTTCATATGCCTTTTAGGCTCCCAGTTCAGCAAAATATTTTCTTAATTGGCAATGTTATGGCCCACATGCTTCTATTCCAAGCAGTTTAAATGCTTTAAGTTTGAGACATAAAAATATCTTAGTTGTGACATGATGTTTGAGCCTTCCTGCTGCGGATGCAAAATCCATATGGCAACGAGGCTTAATTGAAACCTGCTGGAGTTACTTTTCTCCTGCAACATATTATATTAAATATTCTTTAAGTAGCTGGCTTGAAAGGACTACCCTTAATTAGATATTTCTAATCAATTAGTGCTTTTGGAAATTCTGTTCCTTTCCAAGACTTATGATTTTGATTTATGTAAAGCACTTCAGTTTGGTAACTACATATCAAGTACAGCCTGTGTGATTTATTCATTCCACAGGCTTTAGGGGTAACTCATCCACTACAGAGCAGTTGATTGGGTGGGTAAGTCCTTCCAGGTGTGTTGTGTAGTGAAAAGCTTGTCTGAAATCAGAACTTGTTGCTTGAAGAGTTTGGTCTGTAAATTGGTTTGAGATTCAGATGTTTGTAATATTTCCTGGTATTTGTTGCTGTTTGGTCAGACCCTTGGGTCAGTTTGCAGGGGAGTATGTTTTGTGATTGCAATTAAGATTGGAGAAAGAAATACAAAAGCTGATGTAGCTTAAAGCATACTCCCCAAAGCAAATTACTCCAAGAGTCTGGAATGTGTTGGTGGGAGGCTTCAGTTTTAGTGAGATGTTGCTCTGTGCATGCAGGAGTCTTTCCCTTCCTAAATAATTGTTTCCATCTGCATGGCTTATTCCATCAGCCCCCAGGGCTGCCAGTGCCTGCACTGCTGAGCTCTTGAAATCTGTGTCTCTTGCAAGAATGAGGATCTTTCTCACTAAACATTCTATGCCAGCTGTGTGCAAAGGGAACTTTGCTCTCATCTTACAGAAAAATAAAGGGGAAACCCGCAATGGGGACCTTTTAGAGCAAACGATGCTCTGGTATTTCTTTCCCATACTTTTAAATTCTTAGAGAGAAAACTTTCAGGACCCTTAAATCTTCCTAAATCTTCCTAAACATCTGGCTAGCCCATTATGATTCACTAGTTCTCTGAAAGTTGTTTGGTTCTTATAGAATGTGGAATTTTGGCTATTTGTGATAACCTGAACTGAAGGTTGTGGCTTCTGGTCTGTGAGATGTCCTTGTGCACATAGACACTCCCAAGACATAGTGAAGTGACCACAGCCTGCTTGGCCATTACACACTGGTGGTCCAACAGCAGCAAACTGGGCAGCCTGGGCATGGGTGAAGCACTGACAGGAGGCTGCTGGCCAAGAGTTATTTTATATTCCTCAGTTATCTCTGCTTGCGTCACCTAGGGAAGCATGGAAGATGTGTCATTGTAACTGAGAAACATTGGAAAGGCACAAACCTGGAGTATTCTTCAGTCCCTTGCTTCTGCACTTTTCTCTTTGAAGGTTCTCATTTCTGAATTAGATTTCAAGTGATGAACACTGGAAATAAAAGTGGAATTTCTTGTGTGTAAGCCCTTGAGTGAACAGGAGCCTGGAACTCTTGCAAAGCCCATAGCAGGTGGCCAATATATAATGGAACTGGAAGGATATCCTCTTTAGGCAGCAAATAAATACAGCTTTGCTGATGAAAGTTGTTTTTCTCGGTCAAGGTAAAGCTGGGACAATGTTCCTGTTTGAGAACAGCGGGGCTGACACAGTGGAAGGAAATCCCTGTGTGTCTCCCAGCGGAAGGTGAGGCTCGCAGGGCAGTGTACACATCCCTGCAGCTGATCTCCCAGCCCCTTGGCTGGGGCAAGCATTCCTCAGCCCTGGACTCCCTCCAGCCTGTGCACAAGAGGTAAAATGAGATCAAGGTAACAGCACTTAGCTGCAGTGCTTCCTTTGACCAAGAGCAGAGGAAGGATCCCTCCTGGGAGCAGCCCTTCCAGCCATGTCCCCATCCAGGAGTTCTGGAGTTCATTCACTCCGCGCTTCCTACGCTGCCTTGGCTGGAGCGCAGCAGGCACGAGGCTGCCTGCAGGATGTTTGCAGGCCAGGAAGGGTTTGGAGCAAGCAGGGAGCTGCCAGCTCCCTCAGGAGAACCCAAGGCTTGGTGAAATACCAGCACTCACCCTGGGAAATGCTTTTTTGGAGAATGGCTTTTTGCAGGGCTCATTCTAGCTGTAATAATGGGTTAGGTGGAAGGAAACTGGGGAGTGCAATTGATAAATAAGATTAAGGAATTGCTGCTTTAAGGCTTTCCTGTGAATTCTGCAATTTTGTACTGGGTTAGCATCGCCTCATTGTTTTTCCTTTACCATCTGCTTTGTTAACAGTCTTTGTGAAGGTCAAGAAGCTGCTAGCTGGGGGTCTATGAATATCATTTAACCCCATAAAAGTCCTTTTTCTGACCCTGGCACTGAGTCAGGCATCACAGTTCATTTGGATCTCTCAGAGTTGCAGGAGGATGCACACTGTGAAGCCAGATTTATTACGTGAGCTCATCAGGTAAAATTTTCAAACAAGGGCTCAGTCCCCTCTCAGTGGGATGGCAGCTTGTTAATTCTCTAATTAATTGGTTAATTGATGAATTCCCTAACTCCCATGCTATGATGAAGCTGGTTTCCCATCTGATGGTGACAATGCTCCTCCAGCATGGCACAAGTGTCACAGTGGGTAGCCTGGGAGCCTCAGCAGTGCAGATGCTGTCAGGTCAGCTTGAAAGCATTTTGGATAAAGGGATGGATTTACAGCTTCCACCATGGAATCTTGATTTCTACCATTCCTGTGGGTTCTTCCAGTTATTTCTGAAGGGTCTGTCACATCAGAAACTGCCTGAGAGTTGCTTTTGCAGAGCTGCAAGAACAGCAGTTCTCATTGCCCCCTCTCCTTTGTATCTCCATATGTGTGGCTCTTGTTTTAGCCCAGTGGCTTCTCCCAGCATAGATCAGGCTGAGCTGTATCAGCATTTTTGGACCCAAAACATGAGTAGGAGTCAGTCAGCAACCACAGCCAGGTGATGCCTGTGTCAGAAAGTGGCCAGTGTACAAAAGTTTGGTTGCTTACACCAGGGTTAAAATGTGAGTTTCTGAATGTTAATTGGGTTAAAGTGTTTATTCATCAAAATTACTAGAGCTGCAAGGTAAAACAAAAGTGCTTTAGTTCCTTTCTTGTGTGTTTTTATGTTTATTTTTATGAAATCTTCACAGTTTTCAATTCACCTGTGAGTCCAGGTTAAATTTCTGCTTCTTTCACTTGTTGGTTTTGACTGTGGTTTTTCAATGGCTGATCTATGTAATATCTTCTTTTGGCCTTGGCAGCAGCACTGCATCAGTCTGACCTTGCACACCAGGTGTAAACTGAACAATAAAAATCTGTCTTGCATCACTGATGTCTGAGACTTTGTGTCCCATCTCCAGTTGGAGCAGTGGGTTTCATGCAGCAAATAGCACGTGGGGATTTATAGACGCTGCTCTAATCCCTGCCTGACCTTTGAGATGATCTTACACCACCAGCTTCACCTGCCCTGAGCTCTTCCTGTAAATCCTGCGCTACAAAGCTGCTTGGGAATGTCTCCTCCATCCCCTCACTGGCCCCCAAGCTAGATCATGTCTGACTTCTTCCAGTCCTGCTTTTCATAAAGACTCGCGTAATTAAACTTCGTCATTAAAATTTTGGAAAAACAGGCCCTCTTCTAATGAGTTAACAGGCCCTTGACTACAAATAGCCCTGTAAGAGCTGTGAGCTGTATTGTGCAATCAGGTCCAGCATCTCAACCAGTTTTGTTCCAGCTGTTGCATCGTTTATAGACAAAACCAGTACAGACAAGCTCTGTGTGGTGACTTCAGAGCCAGGCACCAACAGAGCAAAAATACTGGATGCTGATTTTTTTTTTCACTTCTGAGTCTTTAAACAGTAGTCCAGCTCTCCTCTTGAGGACAAATGAGGAGAATGCACATAAATATAAATTACAGGCCACTTGCAATCTCTCTCCACAGAGAGGAGTTTGGATTCTTCCCGACAGACCTGTTAGAGCTGAAGAGATGACAAAGTGGAACAGAAGCCTGTTAGGATAAGTGATGGCACTTTGGAGTACAACAAAACTGTTTCTCATGAGCGGAATAATTGGCTCTTACAATTGCCTGGCTGCTAAATAAGAGCTTCTGCTACTTGACTGTATTAAATCTTCTTTTTATTTTGGAAATAACTGATTGAGCAATCGGGATCTGCAAAAATGCAGCTCCCCTGGGGAGGGGGTGTCCTTCTGTTCCCCTGCTCAGAGTCTGTGGCTCTACCCACAGATGGGCACAGGGGCATTTCATTCCCAAGTGAACTCCCCACAACAATGTGTGTGGGGACACTGTGTGGGGACCTATTTGGTAATTATTTTTCTCTGAATCTTGGAGTATTTAGGTGAGTGGATTTAGGTTTTAATGTAATCATTCAACAAGACAAGCTTCAATTAGGGGGGGAGGGAGGGGGTGTCCAGCCTAATTTCTGAAGTAGTTCCAGCTAGTGTGAGCCAATATAAAAACTTATGAGGAGATTATAAAAACCATAATCTGCTAAAATCTGTTAAAACAAACAAACAAACAAGAAAACCTCCTAAATGAAACACTGCTGTGAAAACTGTATTTGTACTTAGTCTATGCTCAGGTGTTTCACTTTTAATCTTAAGAAATAGCTTAGTTGTGGAATTATGATCAGGTCACTCCTGCTTTTCTCCTCCCCTTGTCTTACCATCCTTACTTAAACTCCAGCTTAGCAGTAGCTATCAGTAGCTATTGCTGAGCTGTCTCATAGCCTTGGTAGCTGCACTGAATGTGGGGCCATGCCACGGGCATGACTTCTCCAGGAGTGGATGTTTGGCATTCTTTGGGCAGCAGCTCCTGTGGGATGCCCACAAACTGACTCATGCTGAGTTCAGCCCAGCGAGCCCATCCTGCTGCTGTGATTATGCTGCAGGAAATAAACAGGATGACAGCCTAATCTATCACATCTTTGGGCTGAGAACTGGGGCACCCCAGTGAGAAAGCCCATTTCTGGCACTCTTTCCATTTGTTGCTCCATTTTCCCATCCCTTTCCCAGAAGGGACCAGAAAATCCAACGTGCAAAATCAAAATGAGGTTTGTGAAATCAGCTAGGGCGTGAGCTTGGGAACAGGAGCTTTGGCATATTCTCCTTCTGTGCAAAGTCAGGATGTTCAAAGTGCTCTGTGGAGGTGGTGCTGGGATGAGCTGTGCAGAGTGGAGGCAGAGAACCCCTGTGTGTGCTGGGCACTCACTGCAGCTGGAGAGGGGACTGACTGCTGCTCCCTGCTCCCACCTGCCTCTGCTCCAGAGGGACGTGTGGCACTCTGTCACCTGGGCAGGATAATACATCCCTGTGCTTGGAGGAAGTGAACAAGCAGCTTGCTGGGTGTTTCTCTGGTGCCTGTGACTCTTTTCTGCCTTCAGTGTCCACCAAAAGAGATTTTTTTTTTATCCCTGTGGATACCAGGCACGTGTTTGAGCAGGGAGGTAAACGAGGTCATCCTCTGAAACCCGCTGAGGCTGCTAATTTTACAGTGCCCAGGAGGCAGAGGCATATTCAATTTACATTAATAAGTAAGTCTTGGTTATTCATCAGAATAAGTGTTTTTGAGTGTTAAGAATAGCTCCTGTCTTAGTGCTTCCTCCTATTGTTACAGCTCTTCCTTGAGCAGTGGAAATGTTTTGGGTGATTTAAATTAAATTTACAGTAGTAATTAGGTTTAAGCAACTTTGCAGTTGATTTATCTGGCTATACATCTGTGTCTAAAGAGAGTACAACTTTTTTTGCCCCCTACCCCACCTCCTTCATCCTCCTGAGGCAGGATGCTTTCAAACAGGATGGGCAGCTGGAGATACTGATATTTATTGATCTTGATTATTGATCCTCCAGCTCCCTGGGCATCTTCCCAGCAGGATGACAAATTACCTCTTGTCTCATGCAGTAAAGTCATGAGTGGAAACACTTTGTAGGGCCTGACTGTTGCTGGGGCTGTTTCTTGGCAGCTCTTTTCCTGCCAGGTGCTGGTTTTCTCTCCCAGCTCAGGGCAGAGCAGAGCCAGATGTGTGGCAGGCCCAGCTGCTGGGAGCTGCTGCCTTACCCAGACCTGAGTGCAGCTCACTCTGTGCCCCAGGCCACAGCCTGGCTGCTGCTCCCTGCCAGACTGGGAACAAGCTGGGGCTTGGATAATCTCACCGATTTAGTGACTCCAGAAACTGGAATAATCTCTTAATCTCTGTGAGTCTGTGTGATGGATAGGTAGCACCACTTGAGGATTTTCTTATGTGGTGAGATTGAGGGGGGGATAAATGATTTTCAGGTTCTCCTAATGCTATGTACCTTCAAAATAAACCTGAGAAAGAAGAACTGCATTTTATGGGTTTGGGTTGCGTCCAGGTTTTCCCATTCCACATTGCAGTGTGCCACTTGCATTCATTTTTCAGGGTAACAAACTGATTTTGGGATGCTTGAAAAATGTAATGCCACCTAAGATCTTGCAATGCAGCCCATGGAGGTTTTACCCCAGCTGAAATGAAGGCTCTGGTGCCCAGCTCTGTCAGGCACCATGCAGAGGCAGCTCTCCCAAACTACACAGAGCTCCTCCATCTTTAGGTCTGCTGAAATTCCCGACTATCCAAAAGCATGTCGGATGTTTGTCCACCTCCTTTTGATCCTGAGAACGTCAGGCCAAGTCATGTCACTTTGGCAGGATGTGTGGATACCTTCAGAAATAACTTGTGCACTAAAGTGGTGATGGGAGCAGCGCTGGGTCTGTTCCCGTGATTCATTTGAGCTAATTGGCTGCTGAGAGCATCATATGCCTCTTTGTCTCCATATTTGAGTAAGATTCAGCTCCTGTGATCCAGATAATCTTATCCTAGTGAGCTTGTCTCATCTCTAATGATGCCAGGAAGGCTGTCCTGGAGCATGAAGCACGCTGGAGAGCTCGAAACCAGAGCTGGAATATTTATCCTGATTCACTCTGAAAAAGCAGACTCAGCTGGCCTCTATCCCTCCACCTTTTTTCTCTCAAGCACAATCTAGGAGATAAACTTACTGATTACTCCTCTCAAAGACCATGAATAACTGAAGGCCAGACAGCAGTGAAGACGTGAAAGGCTCTAGTGCAGCTGTTATTATCCACAGAGATCAGAAACTTTCAGCAGTGCTTGTGTACTCTGTGTGAGTAATCAAAGCTGAATGTACTCTTAAAGAATTCTGTCTTCATCTGGGTGCTTTAAATTTGCCTCAGTTGTGCAATAAGCCTGGCTGAGTTATTACTACTGCATGAGAAACCTGAGGATGAAACTGCCTGGTACGAGTGTCTGGCAGGCTCTGTCTGTAAATTGACCCATTAAAAAGGATCATCAGCTGGCTGCTGAAGTTATTAAAAGAAATTTAATGACAAGGAACACCACTGAGGGACAAAAGAAATATAGTTATGGGCTGTGGTGCCCCTCTACTTGCAGTGCTGGCAGGTTAGAGGTAATTTTATGTCCAGGAGAAGGAATGGCCTGAAACCCAACCCCTTGTTTCAGGGCAAGGTGTGCTCAGTGGGGAGTGGTTTGGAAAGGCTGAGTACTCCCTGGGGAGAAAAAAAATGCTTTTCTAAGTTTCTAAAACAGAAAGCAAAGAGCAGCCACGTCTTCTCTCGCTGATGTTTTTGTTGTCATCCCTCCTTGCTCTCCCCTCCCATGTCTCACATCCTGAGCAGTGTGTGTGGTCACACATGATGGTGACGCTTCTGCAGCAGCTGTAGCCCGTGTGGCTGCATAAAAGGATGAAAAATCTTTAATTTGCTTTCTGCGTGTTCCTACAGTCTTCAGTAGTGGGTGAATTTTTATGATGGATGGTAGGAAGAAATCCTTCCCTGAGAGGGTGGGCAGGCCCTGGCACGGGGTGCCCAGAGCGGCTGTGGCTGCCCCTGGATCCCTGGCAGTGCCCAAGGCCAGGTTGGACATTGGGGCTTGGAGCAACCTGGGACAGTGAAACGTGTCCCTGCCCATGGCAGGGGTGGCACTGAGTGGTCCTTAAGGTCCCTTCCAAACCATTCTGTGATGCTGCCTGTGTGTAGTTCTGTGCTGTTGTAAAACCTGTGGGCTCTGGGTTTTGGTTATAACCGACCTTCCCAAGCTGGCACTTTCTGCGGTTGATCTTTGGGCTGGTGTAGGAGGAGCTATGTGGATAAACCTGAGTTCTGAGTTACGGGTGGAGGAATAAGTGTTACAGGAACTGTGGGTAAGGAGGAAAAAAGAGGGAATTCCCATGAATACTTTTGCATAGGTAGTGTGGGGAGTTGTAAGAGTCCCAGACCAAGCACCCTCCCAGTGCCAGCCCCGCTCTGAAGCTGGGGCAGCGTTGCTTCAGCATCAGGGTGGCCTCAAGCAGTGGTTGGAAAAACAGCTGTGTTAGTTAGGAACAGAACCGAGATGGGCTCTCTTGTGATGAGGAATTGTCTCTAAAATAGCTACTGCTGCCCTTTAAGCTGTTGGAGGCAAAGCAGGCTGAGCTGTAGATCCAGCCTTACTGAGAATATGGGAAACACAGAGTGGGATTGTTACTGGTGCTGGATGAGCTCTGCGTGCCTTCACTAAAAAAATTACTCATTTCTTTAAAAATTATATAATATATAAATATTAATGTATATATAATATTCGTAATAATAATATATATGATATATAAAAAGTAAAAAAAAAATTCTCATTTCACTAAAAAGTTACTCATGCCTTGAACTTCACCATTATGAATAAAAAATGTTAGAAGAAAGGAGAGGTACTGAAACACCTTAAAGAGAATAACAAGGAAAGAGCAAAACCTGTCAGGAACGGCTACAGGGAATCCGATTGCTTTAACCCTTTGCTCACTTGTGCATCGCTTGTTGATGAGTTCTTAAAAGAATAATCTGGATTTTGCAGAATATTCTCTGTGGGTGTTACGAGTTTACACTGCTCTTCCAACACCAGTGTTTTACATCCATCTGGGTTTACTCGCTGCTCAACTATGGCAAGAAATGCTGAATTTATTTTTTGATAGGCACTGGGGGCTTCTTTTTCTGCCCTCCCCACGTCCCCGGGCAGATTTTTTTTTTCCTTGGCGTTCTCTTCAAGTCCAGTGCTAAGGAGCGAATGGGCTGCTTGACTCCTCCTTCCCGGGCTGCGTTTGGGAGTTCCTCCTTCACGTGGGCTGGGGCTTACGTTAATGTTCAGCGAGCCCGGGCTGGGAAAGAGCTCCGTGCTGTTTTCTGCTCTGGGTGCCGGCTCTGTCCCACGCGTGGGTGGCTCCGCCTCGGGCAGCGCTGCCTGCAGGGCTCAGCCGGATTTGCTGTCGCTCCTGCCGGGCAGGGGGACACCGGGAGGGACGGGAGGATGCTCCTGCTCCTGCGGGCACCTCGCGGGTGACAAGGGCAGCTCCTGGTTCCAGCAGCGTGCGGACAGCACGGATGGAGTGACCGCCACCCTGCTCCCGGCTGGACATGGACAAGCGCGGCCCGTGTGGCTCTAGGATGGTCAGGGGTGGCATGGCCGGGCCCCGGGGGGTGCTGGCACCTGGCCGGGCTGCCGGCTGTGCCCAGCTGCTCAGCAGGTACGGAGCGTTCCCGTTCCCTCATCGCTGCTCCCTAAAGCGGGCGCGGGGCCGAGGCAGCGCCTGGGGTAGGGGGAAGCGAGGTGAATTTCTAGAGGTGAGCAGGGTGTTGTACGCTCTTAAAATAGTGCTTTGAGTGGCTTGATCCTGAAATGAAACCTGTGGGAATTCCCTTTCTTTTTCCTCATACTAATCCTGCGGAAATCCCTGTTCTTTTCTCTGGGCTGGGTGCAGCAAGCTGGGGAAGTGGGACCTGAGGGGCTGAAATGCTTCCTTGTGACACAGAGGGAACCTGCCCTGGGGTCTGAGGGCTGCCCTGGGCTTGGTGGATCTGTATGAATGTCAGAACTGCTGATTTATTATGCAAGTAGTGGATGATAGAACAGAAATTTGAACTGCTGTGCTTGACAAACACCATTCTGCTTGTGTGCTTACTGGATGTTATATGAGTTAAGAATTCATCTAAGGTGTATTTGCATCAGTTGAAGTGTTTGCATTGAGTTTTAGAATGTTTCCTTGCTGTAGTGGTCAGAATCTGTTGATTTTGGGTGAATATGCTGACAGTGGTTTTACCTCTAATCACAGCTCACATTTTCATGTGTCTGGCTGAGTTATCTTTTTTTTCCAGTCCAATTTGATGAGACTGTGCATTCAAAGCAAGACAGGAAATCTTTAGAAGACCATAGGCAAAATTTGAGTTGTGAAAAAAAAGAAAAAATAATAGTAGGGGGACTGACACAGGGATGATACGGTAAATTACTTTAAAATTACCCACGTGTAAGAGAACAAGATTAAAACCTTCAGCATTGCAGGCTTGCTTTGATAAAAATCAAAATATTTGTTAACAACTTGAGGCTTTTGCCAAACGAGTTAGTTGAGTTCCAATGTGTGTGCTGGTGCCAGAATACCTCTGTGGTCAGCTCTGAAGAGGTGCTAGAGTAGGAACCTCAAACTGGCTCACCAACTTTGCGCGAAACATTGAACTGCAGCCAAGTGGCACTTCCCACCTGCTAACTCAGGGCTCACCACAGGGGAGAGGTGTCTGTGTGTATATGTGGAACTAAGCCTCTTGCCCAGGACTGACCTAAAACCTGCCTGTACAACAGGGCAAGGATCTCCCAGCCTGCTCTTCTGATTAGTTGACTGTAATCAGTGCTTATTTTTGATCAGCAACTCTGAGCTCCTTGAGCTCCCAGTAAGATTCCTGCTGGCTTGCATGGGGCTGGGGGTGCTGTCGTGGCTCCAAAACAGCACTGAGCAAAAGCCACTGCTGAGCCAGATCTGCCTCCCTCCTCCTCTTCCTCTCAGCCTTGTGAAGCTCGTGGGAGGTTGGGTGGCTCACGGACAGGGCTGGTGGCCCTGGGCTGGCTGGTGACACTCCAGTTACAGAATTGGTTTTAAATCCCAGCCAGGGGCTTTTCATGGCACGGTAACAGCCAAGCACCAGAGCTGTGTGTAATAACTCTGCCCTGAGTACTCCACATGAGGAGTTCACGACTCCTCCCTGCATCCCTAAAGCTCTTGTGAGTGAAGCATAGCTGGATTCCAGCAGCCCTCCCCACCCCTCCTTCCCCTGTGCTGGCCAGCACGTCACCCTTGTGACCTCCCCGAAATCTCTGGGCTGTTCTCATGCAGCTGAGCAGCAGCTTGCAGCTACTCATTCTGTGCTCTAATGCAGGCACACTGGTAGAATGGGCTATGAGAAGAAATAAAGATGAGCTCTATCATCCTGATTTACTCCAAGTTCAGCTTTTAAGAAGCTGTAGGACGAGTGTTTGGTATGTGTGAACCTGCTTCAGTAAAAAGCCTTTGCGTTAATGAATGATAACACAAGAAATAAGAATGAAAACACAGGAAATAAGAACTTATTTCCCAACAGTTTTGTAGTGATTCAAACATGCTGGCAGCCTTTCCTCTGGAAGCCAAGGGGTCCCTCAGCCCCTGGTCCCTCAGCTGGGTGTCTGAGGTGTGCACAGGCTGAGCACTGGCCTGAAGCCCCAGCAGTGATGGCAATAAAGCCCCAGCTGGTGTAGCGGTGGCGTTTTGGGGATGTGATTAGTGACTGGGAGCTATTGACTCATTGCCTCAGCAAAGTCCCTGGCAGTGTGTGCTCGGGGCTGTGACAGCAAAGCCACCAAAGGGCACTGATTCCATGGCTGCTGCTCTTCTCGTGGCACTCCTGTGCACAGCTCAGCCCCGGGCAGCTTCTGTGGGGAGAGGGGAGGGGGTGAGGACAAGATGTGGGAGCTGCTGGCCTGAGGGGTTTGTAGCCCCATGGCAGCTGGGCTGAGGGGTTTGGGATGCTGGTGCCATACTGATGGGTGGAACTGGAATGGCAGAGCAGGTCCTTGTGGGAACTGGATGGACAAAGCTGCTGTGTTCAAATGGACATGGATTCAGTGGAGATGGAAATGGGGTTAGGAATGCCATCTTTTAATTAGTGATTGCCATCTAATCACCCTGTGGGTCAGCTTTATCAATTCACAATCACATTAAAGATCCCAGTACTACTGAAGATTTGCTTTGGCCAGGTACCCCTTTCTCCCAGCAGGATTTCCCTTTGGATGAAAGCCCTTTCCTGTTTGGCTTACCCTGCTAATGCAGGGAAAGTGAACAACAGGCTCGTCCACAGTGACTTTACAGTCCAACAAAAAACCATGCACAGAGAGCACGGCTTGTGTCTTCTGAGGCCAAAACAAACCCTAGCGTGGGGGGACAGACACCCAGCTAATAGTCTAAGCTAAACATGGCTTTGAATATTTTTAATTTGGCTATATCTGCATGGGGTTATCAATCCTGTTTTTGTCCTGCTCTGAGTTTCGGTCAGAGATGCCTCTAGGCAGATCTGTAATTAAAGGCAACTTTCCCTATTCCTTAGCTTGTTTATTTAGCCCCTTACTAGATGGAGGAGAGATAAATCTATTCCAGATGAAGGCCTGAGACAAGGAAGTAGAGATAGAGTTTCTTTGCCCTTAAATGCTTTGATATAGACACTTATTGTCAGGAAAGGTACAACCTGTGCTTTAATTGAGATCCAAAGCTGTGGTGGAGGTAACAGAATCATAGAATGGTTTGGGTTGGAAGGTTTAAAAACCATAAAGTTCCAAGCTGATCCATGGGAAGGGATGCCCATGATCAGGTCAGGCTGCTCCAAGCCCCGTCCAACCTGGCCTTGAACACTTCCAGGGATGGGACATCCACAGCTTCTCTGTGCCAGTGCTCCACCACCCTGTGGAGCTTGTCCAGCACAGAAAGCACTGGAGGTGCTAGGCTGAAGCAGTGGGGTACACAAAAGATTGACATCTTTCACTCCACACAGCCCTGGGCCAAGGATTGCTGTTTGCTTTTTGTGGAGTCACTGAGAGTGCCAGGGCAGGAGGTGAGGTTGTGCCTTCTCACTGCTGCACTGGGGGAAAGCTGCAGCTGGTGGGAATTTCTCCACACACATGGCATGATCTGGCACGTCCTCTCTATCACTTGCAGAACAGGCTTCTTCAAAACAACCTGGAATGACGCTGCTCCCTGAGCTGCTTGCATAATGGAAGATCCTGATGAGCTGATTGCTGTGTTACTGAAAACAAGCTGTAATCTTATTAGCAAATTGTGGCAGTGACATCTCAGCTATTCTCACTGGTGCTGTGGAGGCAGACCTTCAACTGTGCCATCCCACGTGTGCAAAGTCCTTGATAAAATGCCTTAACAGGGACATAAGGGGGGGTTGGCAGCAGTGCTGGATAAAATAGCTTGGGCTAAAGGCACTGTGACTTCTCTCTCAGTGAAACTACGAAATATGTGAGCAAATCTCTGCTCAGAGATATGCAGATGTACACCAGCAGTGGCAGACTGCTGCTAAAATTGCTTTAATTCTGGCTCTTTAGCTGCTTTGGTTGAGCCAGGGAAAGGAAAGCATGGTGAGAGTCTGTTGGGTAAGTTACTGTTCATTGCCACCACAGTAATTTGATAATTAGCCTCTCTTTCCTTTTATGGCCTGGTCTGAGGAATCTGAACCAGCCATGTGCTTTCCATTTTCTCTTAAGAGTGAGCCTTAGTTCTTTTCTGCAGATTGTTGTTGGGAGAAAATGGTAGTGGTGATCATGGATAAAATTTGAGGTATTTTGAAGGTAACTAAGCCAGGCATTGAAGATTTGCAGTAGGATTTTCTTCTGGTTTAGACCTTTGGTAGAAAAGTTGTGGAATTTTTGTTCATGAGGCATCTCTTGCATAACTTGGCTCTCTGTGGTAGGAATAGAGTTTTGTGTAGTTCTGTGTGTCTGAATGAAATAGTGATCATGTGTCTTTCATGTAAGGTTTTGATAATGAGTAGATTGACTTCTTCCATACAGGAGCCTGTTTTTATATTTGCATTGATAATTTTGATAGAGTGAGGTTTAAACCTCCAATAAGCAAAGTAGCAACAGCGCTATCTATGTTTAAAAAAAAAAAGAAAATAAGAAAAGTATATATATGAGTTACCGCTTCAGGATTTTCTCAGTTTTTCAAATACTCCTGTCTGTTATTCCTGGATGCCTTTATCCCACTGCATGATTTTAAACAAGAAAACCTATTATGTTATGAACTGTGATGTGCTGATGTTTAGGTGACTTTTTTCTCTTCAGAATTAACGACACATTTCATCATTTAGGTTTAAACTGCTTGCTTAGGGTGAGAACCTGGAAGCAGTGTGAGGAGAGCCTGCATGGACTTTTTGTTTCTTTCATCTTTTTGCTTTTGTATTCATGAGTTGTTTTTGACCTTGAAGTAAATTGAAAGAAGGTAAGATATCCATGGTGTGACATTAATGCAGTTTTGTTCTCTGACTAAGGGTCTTTATCTGCCAAAATACTGCAGACAGTTGATAGACCACTCTCTGTTTTTTTTCCCTTGCAAGATGCTTGTGTTCCATGCTCATGGTCTGGGTTGTTGTGAATGATGCTGTGACTTGGTGTGCTACTCCAGACCTGCTCATGAGGCTCATTCAGACTTTCTGTCTGTTTCTTTGTTCCACGTGTGCCTTTGTGCTTGCTCCAGATCTCTGGAAAGGTCTTTAAAGACTGGGTGCTGCTTGTGTGGCAGGACCGCCTTGTCTGCCTGAATTCTTCTGTTCTTGTTGCTTTTTTCTCATCTTGGTTTTCTGGAAGCAGTCTTAAAGAAATTCCATTTTCTTGGCTTGCACTTGTTGCCTCCTGGTCTGTTTGAAATGCTTGAGAAGGAGCCTTTTTATTTATTCATCTGCTAGAGAGGTATTTCAATGAGGGAGGGATGTTGAGCAAGCAGAAAAGAAGCCCAGGCAGCTCCACGTCCTTTGAGAAGCTCTCTCATGGGAGTGATTCAAGCCTGGAGTGAACATAGCAACACTGTTTATTGTATTTTGGTATTCAAGAGGGTGAAGAATTACACGAGTGTTTGCAACATATTTGCAGTGTGTTGACAGTATCTAGGAACAGATCAAAAACTCCTCTGAGAGTTCGTTTTGCAGCCCAGGGTCAGTGAGCCCCCAGCACCGAGCCAGGCATGCAGGGATTCAGGGATCCTCCTGGAGAGGACAGAGAGAAGGAACAGCAAGAAAATGAGCTGGAAGGTCTGTGCCAGCCTCTTTTCTCACAGCTGTGTCATTAATGCTGTAAGTCAGGCTTAGACTGAAGGTGCCAGGTGAATCTCGAGCCTCGTTAAAACTGGCTGTGCTCTTAAACAAGAGAAGAAGGCTGGATTGAGATGCTCAGTCTTTCTACAGAGCCTTTCCTCTATGGATGTCCTTAGCAAGATCTTTCTGCCAGTCTCCTTTTTGTTGGGTTAATTTTTAAATCTTCATAATCGGATGTTTTTTGTTAGGTTGACAGTGCAGTGGAGTGAACTTGATTATTCCACCTACTCTTTGCCCAGCTGCACTGAGCCATTAACATTTTAAGCCAACAATCTCTGCTTTCAATCTCAGCTGTTGCTGTGCCAGCACGTCACAGGCTGCCCTCCAGTTGACTCGGGTATGCAATGAGGAAGAACAATCTCTTAGGTGCACTGAATCTAAAATTAGCCTTCCACCTGGGCAGCTGGAGCTGCAAAGCACTGTGCACTGAGTTCAAGAAAAAAAAGGGACTTCAACAAGAAAATAAAACTTTTCCTAAATGTGAAGGCCTGATTTTTATGTTGTCCTGTGAGATAGGAGCAACAGCTCTAGTTTAACACTAGTAGAGCTGGGCTTTGGGTCCTGCAACTCACTGAAACCAAGTTTAGTGCATCAGTAAATGGGCCAGCTGAAGGAAAAGAGTTAGGATGGCTTTTGTTTGACACACAAGTAGCTCAGCTGTGCCTTTCCTAGAGTAGGTTCATAGTGTGACTGGTGGGCTTTTGGTGCAAGCAGTCCAAGAACATCTGCATTTCCAGCTGTGGAAGGAAGCAAAGTAACTGTGGGTGGTGTGGAAGCACAGCCAGGGTGGGATGGGGTGCAGCAGTTCCTGTTGTCTGGCAAAACTCTGTCCTTGCAGCAGAACTCTGTGGTATGGACTGAAGGTAGATCAAAACCAGCCTGAAACCTGGGCTATGAAGACATTGGCTCTTCTCAGGTGTGCTCCAGGAATATGCCCCAATGCCTTACATAAATAAAGCTCCCCTTGGAGTAACATCTCCTGGAGTGAAACTGGCATTCAGAGCCTGGTGTCTGCCTAAGTCATGCAGAAGATCTAAGTCAAGAGCCACCCTTTGGAAAGAGCTGAAGATTTTATTTGTGTTGGCTTAAAATGGTGTTGTTTTTTCCAGGCAGGCATGGGGAAGGAGTTGTCACAGCCGTGGGTGACACAGGCTTGTCACAGAGCACATCTGCTGGGTGTGAGCTGCTGGTCAGGTCTGGGGCAGGTTCTGCTGGAGCTGCAAACCCAAATTCTGTTTTGGTGTTGATCCCTGGAGATTTCTGGGGTGTTATGAGCCAGCTCCAAACCAAGCTGAACACAAAGGAAAGGTGCAGTTCAGAGCTCCTTTAATCTATATAACCTAGATCCCACAGGAATATAGGGCGGTAACTTAAGACAAGAATAGTTGTTTTGTGCCTGCTGAAAGCCTGCAGTAGAGCAATTAGGAGAGCTTGTAAGATGGTTCCTGAGTGTTGTGCACTGGGAGACTTCTTCAGTGCAAGTTTCTCTTCCAGTGTTCCTCATATGGCCAAAACCAACTCCCTAAAAATAATCTGAATTCCTCCTTCCACCTAGTTTCATGTTGCAAGTGATGAGTTCTGTTGGCTGGTTCATAATAGAATCCTAGCAAGGTATTGAACAGTCTTTTTTGATACTAGCAAGGTGTCTTTGTTTAAATCTAATCTTATGAGATGATTGTCAGCAAATGTGAGAAAACAGAGAGGAGTACTAGAGATGAAAAGTTAAGGTGAGGGATGCAATCTAACTTTTTAAGTCTTAATGGAAAAGATAGAAGTAAAAAGCTGAAAAGAGAAAAAATAAATTGAGTTAGTAGCTGCAATGGAACGGAGAGAGTTGGACATGAACTGTGCAGGTAAAAAATAAATCTTAGATTGACTATTTAAGGGCTCCACCGGGCTATAAATTGGTATCTTGAGTGTTATTTGGGTATCCAGAAATAGGAAAGCAGATTGCCTCTGTTCTTGCCTGCTGGGTGGCAGAATAGCTCAAGTCAGTCTTTCATTTTTGTCTTCCTGTAAAGCAAACAAACAAACAAACAAACCCCTTTAGTTCTTGTTCTAAATGCTGTGGCTGTCTCCAGATGTTCCTGGAGTGATGGATTTTGCTGTGGTTCTGCCCTCCAGAAGAGAGGGGCTGCCTGTGTGTGTTAGGGTGAGGTGTGAGCATGATGTGCATGCACGTGTGTAAATACAAGTGCAGAATGTTTGTCTCAGTTATTAGATCTTCATAGTAGCTTTTTAAAATTTGAAATGCTCCTCAACTGAAGCAAGTTAGTGCCAGAAGTGCTAATAATTGCTCTCTGGAATTGCTAAAACTTTCCAGATATTTTGCCATCTATGACTTTTGGCTCCTAGAGCTAGGAGGCTAAATACTGTTTCATGGGTGTTTTGTTGTCATGGTTTTCAAGGTGTACGATTTAGACTTGGTTTTTTGGTGGTTTTTTTTGGTTTTTTTTTTTTTTTAATGAAACCAGAAAGGAATTTTGGCCTGTGTTTGGTGGTCATGGCTGTTCATGGATGTTTCTCAAACCACCCACAGTTAGAGCAGTGTTCCATCTCTTTAATTTTTGTATTCATGAATGGAACCATTGAGGTGTTCTCATAAGTACATTCCACTTATCCCATTTTTTTGTAAGTCTTTGAAAAATAGTAGGGTTTAAATGGCTTGGAACTCTTTGAAGACAATTACAGCCCATTTTAGGAGAGGCACTGTTTTATGAAGTGATGAGAAGCTCACAGCACCGGGGTTGAAAGCTGAACGAGGCCAGTCTGAGCCTTCAGCTGTGCATGAATGAATCAGCAGGGTGGTAAGAAAATTCCACATGCTTGTCCCATCCCAGGACACCTTGGGTTGTTTCACAGCAGAAAAATCTGGTCTAGGCAGGAAAAGGGGGCCTCAGCCCTGTGAGTTGTTTGTTGTGTGAGCTGAAGTGCAGGGGATGGAGCTGTGCTGGGTTTTGCATCGGAAGCACAAACCCGCTGGGTTTGGGCTGCTGTGGTGGGAGCTGCCAGGCCCCTCTCTGTGCCAGGTCCTGGAGCACACGTGCACTGAGCTGGGAACATCCTGGGTGGCTGGGAATGCAGAGGGGGCTGTGCACACTCACAGGGAGGTCTCGGAGCGAGCGTGGGGCGGTAGGTGCTGTGTCGGGGGTCACAGGAGGGACAGACTCTGTTGATCCTGTGTCCTCTCACATGTTTGGACAGCAGTTTTCCCCATTCTCCAGGGGATTTAGTCCCAGCCTTGTCTGCATTGCTAAACACTAAGCAAAGGAAGTTCAGCACTTACCTCTGTTTGGCTTAGCTGCAGTCATTAATCAGCGGAGGCTGGACACGAATGCCGTGTGCAATACGTGGAGCTCAATCTCTCTTTCCTTATCTCTTCCTCTCTCAGCTCCAGACACTGCCCTTGGAAAATGAACCAGCTTCCTCCGAAGAGCGCTGTGGCATCCCCGGTGTCAGAGAGCGCGAATTCCAGGGTAGAGGCTTTGGACAACTTGTCAATGGACAGTTTTTGGCTGGAAGTAGAGAACATTAAACAGAGCGCTGAAGCCGAGCAGGAGGAATGCAGCCTTGCAGATGTCAAAACACAGGAGGGTAGGTTGCCAAAAATGCTGGGAGTGAGGAGAGGAATGTGAACATCTGAAACGGAAGATTTGCTTATGCACCTGAACGACTCAGAAGCGTGTTGGAGTATGGTTAGAATATTATCAGTCAATCAGGGATAGAGATATTATTTTAATTGGGTGGTGGATAATGCCCTGCAGAAGGGGAGGGTTGGCCTGGCCTGGTTTCGGCTTCTGAAGCAAAGCAGGCTCCAAAGGTCAGCCCCAGGAGCACGTTCAAGGCTCCAGGTTTTTCAAGCAACCCCACCAAGGGTGGGGGCTCTCAGTGCCAGTTCAGGTGGTGTATGGTAAACACTCTGTGGGAGCTGGGGCTGTTTTGGAAGCCTTGGTGTGTGCATGGTTCTGAGATTCATCACAGTGGCTTTTATGGGAGCTGCTTCTGTGGAAGGCAGACTGTTCCCTCTCTAATTCCCTGTTCAAGAAACCACAATAAACATCCAGAAAACCTTGAGTCCTTCCACACAAGGTTTTTCCGGCATATCCTTTTTTTCTTTCTTTGGGTTGTTTCTAATGCACTTTCTGTAGCACTGATGTTATCCAGTGCTTTGGAATAATTGGAACCTGGGCCAGTTATTCCAAAACTTTTGGAATATGTCTTCTTTCTATAGAATCACAAAATGGTTTGGGTTGGAAGGGACTTTAAAACTCATCCAGTTCCAGCCCCTGCCATGACAGGGACACCTTCCACTATCCCAGCTTGTTCCAAGCCCTGTCCATCCTGGCCTTGGACACTTTCAGGGATCCAGGGGCAGCCACAGCATCTGTGTACCAGGGACTTCCCACCCTCACAGGGAAGAATTTCATCCTAATATCTAACACAACGTTCCCCTCTTTCAGTGTGAACCCCTTGTGCTGTCACTGCAGTTCCTGATGAGCAGTCCCATGGGAAGTACAACACCCTGGGGTGCTGGGGGGGTGCTAAGTGGTGTTAAACACCCAGTGATCCCACAGGTGGGGGATCACACCTTTCTGGGTCCGTTTTGAAGAAATGTACATCCCCTTGAACACAGGTTTTGTGCAGCCTGCACAGCTGCTGTGCTGCCTGATACTGAGAACGATCAGTGTCCTGGGGAAATGTTTGTGTGGCAGTCCCAGGGTGCTGCTGTGCTTGGGAAGGGCCAGCTGCTCTCCTGGGGGCATAGAGAGGCTCTGGAGAGCAGGGTGGGAATATCATTGTCCCTGTCTGCCATCGTTGGCAGGACATGGTAAATGTGAAGGTCTGCTGTTCATGTCCCTTTGTAAGGACACAAGTTGGATTTCTAGAACTGGAAGAGATGCAAAGTGATTCAGAAAATGAGTGCACCAGGAAGGAGACTGGAAAAGACCATCCCATGAGATGAAAGACTGTCTGGGATATCCTGAAGACTGATATGCTGGAAGGAATTTGATTACTGTGTATAAGCAGGGATATGAGGAAAAGTGTCTTTTAATGCTGTAGATTAATCTAGCAGGCAGGAGCTGGGTGCTTAATTGGCCATTGAAACCAGACAGGCTTGAAATGATGCTCTGAGTAGCAAAGCCTTCCCAGCAGCCTGGGGAAGGAGGTGGGGCAGGCTCCTGATGCCTCCTCTGAAGGAGCTTAGGCAAATGAACATTGTGCTGGGAGTGGGGAAGCTTTGGATGGTGTGCAGAGTTTGGCTTTCACCTCCTTGCAGCTCCTGCTTAGAGCGTGGAGGCTGTGGGGCTCCTCAGAGCCAGAGGCACCAGCACTTTTTGCATAAATCTGGGGAACTGAGACTGGGGCAGCTCAGCCTGGAGACAGCATGGCTCAGCCTGGGAGATGGCTGGTGATAACCACAGCACAGGGACAGTGGGCAGGCTGTGGAGATAAGGCCTTGCAAAAATGCTGACTCAGCTGGGAAGGCTCCTGTGCAAGCCCTGGGTGAGCAGGGCTGTCCTGGGGAGCTGCAGGTGACCTGGTGGCAGCGGGAGGCCAGTGTGTGACTGCAGGTCTGGGGCAGCTGAAAGGGCTCAGGGCACTCATGGCCTTGCTAACAGTTGGTGGGAGCAGAAAATAGCTTTTTCCTGAAATGCAGCGTGGTGCTGTCCTTGCTGTCACTGTTTGCCCAGCTCTGGCCAGGGCCTGACAGCACAGCTGAGGACACAGGCACTCTGCCACTAAAATACCTCTTTGTGACCTTTCAGCATGGAACTGTGGCTGAGAACTGTCTGCAAAGGGTGATTCTTCACCTTCAAAAATTAGATAGGAAGTTGTGCCTAATTTTTAGTCTGAAAATGTAGGATGCTGTAGCCATCCTTTAAATATTTGTTAAGTGAACACTTTATTATGAGTGCTATTTTTGACTAGGTTATGTTTCAAGTAAATCTGTGGAACTGGCGTTCTTTAATTTTGCAGAATCATTCCTCATTGTGCCCTCCTGAAATGCTGCTTGCCTGGAACTCACAAGGCAGATCTTAGCAGCTCTCCAGGCTTAAACCTGCAGTTCATCTTCTGTGGATCTCTGTGTTCTGACCTGTTTCTCTCCAATTTTTCCCTTTTCCCCAGAAATAACCCATTTTGCTTGTTTCCTTTTGTGTTACTGGCAAACATAACTGGGCCAAAATAGTAAATAGAGGAATTAAATCTGCTGCTTTGGCACCAGATGGGCAGCAGGCTCACACGGATGTCCGATGGAGGGGCTGCTGTGGGGTATTGTGTATAAGATCAGTTTCCTGTTATGACTGGGATTGGCTATTTTCAAAATTTGCAAGCAATACACTTCACTTCCTCTAGTTCCCAAAGGCAAAATAAACCAGAGGCTTTTTGTGTGTTGTTCTGCTGTGAAACCACGGATGTAGGGCAAGAAGGTGAGGAGCTGTGAGTGGGACCAGCACTGGCTGTGCCCAGGGGATGCTGTTACCTGCTAACTTCTGTAAACCAGACGTGGGAAAAGACCAAACCTTAGGGCCATGTAGGAAAACAGACAATTTGCTAGAAGATTCACTTAGGGAAATACTTGACTTCAAGTTCAGCTCTATTTATTGTGGTGTGAAGATGAAAAAAGTTCTGTTTCATTATGACACCTAAAATCACAAAGACCATGCTCTGAAGACTGTTTTGTGTCACAACATGTGTTTGCAAGCTGCACAAACATGAGGTTTCTCCAGAAAAATGAAATTAAATAATCTCTCAAGGAGAGCTGCATGGCTGCTTTTTATTGGTGCAGCAAGAATAAAACTTGGCCTGAGCAGCTGTGATAACTGAGGAGGTGGAAGTTTGCATAGGGCAGGAAGAGTGGGAATGAGCTGCTCTGTGCCAATCAGTTCAGTTGTGATTTTTCTTTTTCCCAGTATAACCTCTGGTAGGGCAGTACTGGAGCTGCCTGCAGTGAATGAACGTGGTAGATAGAATTGAAAAGATAAAGGCTTTGTGGTGTTTGCTGTGTTAAAGTTGTAGTCACCTGCTAAATTGTTTCTTTCATCTTTGAATTTCAAGTAGCTGCCTTGCTCAGGGCACTTTCTCACTTGCACTTCCTTATGAGGGTATCCCATAAGAAAAAAAAAAATGTCTTCTGTGTTTGAAGTGCAACTTTATATGTATTGAAGAATGAAGTGGAATTGAGTTTGTTTGAGTAATGCTGCTGTACTGTCTCCAGGCTTCTCACACTTCCATCTGGATCTGGAATGGTCTTTCATTTTAGTGATATTTGCATAGGCCCAGGCATAAAATGAATGCACAGAGTAAAAATAACATTTTGGCTTTAGTTGAGTGTATGGATACCAATCCACTTAAAAAAATTAAAGAGTAGGAATGATGCACACAAATAGTTTAGCAAATATATTATAAAACACATTTGAACCTACCAGATCAGGATTTGGATATTTTAAAAAAAAATTAAAATTGTTGATACCTAGGCATGCATATAGGTAAAAAAAAAAAAGTAAAAGAAGCAACCAAGTCACTTGGAAAAGTACAAAAGCTCAATATGCAGTGTTGTATGCTGTGGCTTCTCACAGACCTTTTGTCCATTCTCAAAGCTGTTGAAAGATCAGGTGGGATCCAGGGAAGCCCTGCCATTCCTTCTGGGGTGGCTGGGTGCTGCTGCCAGAGCTCCCCTTTGCCCAGGCAGTCCATGGAAAGGCAGATTTACTGAGTGCACCTGACTCCACTGCCATTCCCTGTCACAACCCTTGCCTAATACCACCCGGAGTCACACTTGTGCCTTCTTCTGCCCAGCTTCTCTGGGAGTATCTCTACCTCCACGGTTCTTTCTGCTCCTTTTTCCTCACCTGGAATGAGCAATAAGAGCTGTGTGAGCAGCTACACCTGCCCAAAGATCTGTGTGTCCTCTGGCATCACCCCATCCCCAGCTGGGCACTTAGGGCTGGGATTTTGGGAAGGGCCATGGCTTCAGAACACAGCTGTGGCTCCCTCCCAGCACTGCCCCATTGCCAGCCCCACCAGGGAATGTCCCAGGCTCCTGTTTGTGCCTCTGGAGCACTGCAGCACCCTGGCTCTGCCCTCTCTCACGCTGCCTTCTCACGCCCCACTTGCAGAGGGAGAAGCCGAGGCCGAGTGGCTGCAGGACGCGGGGCTGTCCGAGCTGCTGGGGGACCCGGACAAGGACAAGGACAACGTGGTGCTGCTGTCCACGCTGACCAGGACGCAGGCGGCAGCCGTGCAGCGCCGGCTGGACACCTACAGCCGCTCCCGCCGCAGGAGGAACAAGCACCCCGTGCGCGACGTGCGCGACATCTTCGGGGCGCTCGGCTCCCAGGTGCGCCACTTCTTGGGGTGTTCTTCTTGTTGTGGGGGTCAGAGCAGATGCCACGACCTTAAAGAGAGAGGTCCCACAGGGGACAGCTTTCTAGGGGTGTCAGGCAGTGCTACAGCCGCTGGGAGACCTCAGCAAAGCTTGGGCAGCCCTTGGCTGCAGTGATCAGCTCTTAGCAGGGATTTCAGCTCTGAGGGATTCCAGCCCTGCTCTGCGAGGTACCCCCAGGCTAACGCAGGGACAGAGAGACAGGAGCCTCGTGTGGCAGTTCTGCAGGATGAGGCTTTATTCCAGGAACCCTGCGAAGGGACTCAGGGACGGACAGATCTGTGCTGAGCAGGGCAGAAAATGGGGCTTTTATGGGGAAAAGTGGGGTGGTACAGAGGGGCAAAAACCAATGGGACACAATGAATCTGCATGAGACCCCAAAGCATGCTGGGTTCTCACCATGACCAGGAGGATTTCCCAATCCAGGAGGATTTGAGATGACCTTATATTAGCCCATACAAGGAACATCTCTCCAGGGGAGAGGGTGGGTGTGCCTGTCTCCACACTTTCTTGCCTCGTGGGAGCTGCCTTGGCTTTCCGGGTCTAGGGCTCCTGTTGTGTTTATCTCTTGAGCTGGAAGGAAGCTGAGACTGGAGAGATCCTGGTTGTGGCGTTGAGGAGTTGCTAGAAAGCCTGCAGGTCCATAGCCTTCCCAGACTGGAACAACCTTCCTGCTGCAATGCTTCTATGTAGTGCCTGCTGGAGCACGGGCATCCTTTGGAGCCCTCTTGTGTTTTTTTGTTCCAGTGACATGTTAATCACTATTGAACAAAGCAAGAGAACTTCCCAAATTCAGTTCTGATAAGCTGATCTTGTCGAGGTGGAAATCCTGAAGAAGGACTAACACTGCCTTTTTGGGGGGGGAGGATTGGTTTATTTAGATTTTTTTTTTAACTTGATAAAGAATTCATAACCACCATATTCTCAGCTGTTTTCCTGTGGTTCTGCTCTTTTGGTTGTGGTTAAAACAACTTTTTTCTTATTTTTCAGGACACAGCAGCAGAGAAAGAGGAGTCCAGCCCTGATCCACTGTGGCACAATCTCCGAACTTCAAACACCCAGAGAAGTAAGGGGGAAGTTTTTAAATGCAAAGTAGGGCTGGAACTGGAAGGAAAGCCACACACATATTTAAGTATATACAATATCTGGAGCATTGACCTTGTTTGTGTTGGGGTATGGGTTTCTTTCCATTATTGTTCACACCTTTATTATCACACAGTTCATTAATAAACTTTTCCAGGCTCGCTCCAGTGTTCTTAGAACTGTCACTCAAGCTGATCATTGTAAGTTCTTGATAAAGCAACTGAAAGATGAAGACAAAATCAGTCTAGTAAAGATCATACAGTGAAACCTTATAAAGTCCATGAGCAGTTGGAGATGTTAGCATAGGCGTGTCCTTTAATGTAAGGCTGTGGCCTTGTCCTACCAGTGACCTGGCAATTTTAGCCACAGTGTTGTGACTTCACACTGATCACAGAATCATTAAACTTGGAAAATATCTCTAAAATCACAAGTCCAACCACTAACTCAGCACCAGTGTGACTAAAGACTAAACCATGCCTCCAGGTGCCACATCTGCATTATTTTTGAACCCTTCCAGGGGTGGTGAATCCACCGCTTCCCTTGGCAGCCTGCTCCAATGTTCCAGTGTTTGACCACCCTTTCAGGGAAAACTCTTACCCTACTGATCACTCTGTGCTATGGGAACACTCTTTTCGTGTGTTACTGCAGGATTTTTAACAGCAATTGTACCAAACCTATCTCAAATTGCATTTTTAGCACGTTTGCTTTCTAATCTTCGCCCTCCTGGCTTGCAGAAATTCAAGACAATCTCTCCTCTGCAGCAGAAACCCAGGACTATTCCTGCACAGTTCGAAACCCTGGGAAAGAGGAGGTGTTCAGCATGGATGTTGCCTACTCAGAGCAAGCAGCTGTCCTGCTCAAGGGATCCTTCCTGTCTGAATCCAGGAAGTTAAAGGATGGAAATGCCCTAACAGTAAGCAATGGAGGAATTTTTCTTGTTAGAATTTATTAGTCTTGCCTTGTCAAGGTGGTACAAGACATCAAATTCCATTCATACCTATGGGTAGTATTGCAATGGTCTGTGTTTGGGGGTATTTTGGGGTGTGTTGTGCTGTTATCTTTGCAATATTGGGCAAGGATAGACATTGTGTAGAGGAGGATCAAAAGAAATAGGGAGTTTCAGATAAAAAACTTATTCTGACACACATCCATGTTGTTTCCTCTGAAAAGAGGAGAATAACTAACTGCACTTCCTTACTCATACTTCTGAAGTTTTTTCCTCTCTGCAAATGAACTGGGCTGCTTCCACAGTTCAGGTAGCTTAGGGTGGGTGTCAGGCTGCCTTTAACTTAGAAAAACTGGCATCTCCAGCATGATTAAAGAGAAATATTGAAAAGGGAAAATATTTATTCAGTTGAGTAGGAGTGGTTTTGGGCATATGTCTGTCTTCAACACAGCAGGAAGAACAAATGCCTGGTTATGATAAAGAATAATAAAACTGCAGCAAAAGTTGTTCACTAGTGGGATTAATAGTGATAACTTGAGCTGAACCTTTTGTGTGTGTTTCCCTTAGAGATTTAAGATCCCGAAGGGCAGACTAGGAGTGACCAGGATTGGAGATCTGTCAGCTCAGGACATGAAGAAGATCCCCACACTGGCCCTCATTGAACTTACAGCTCTCTGTGATATCCTGGGCTTTGAGCTGAAGAGAAACAAAGCAGCAAAACTGAAAACAACGGGTTAGTTGTACTCTTTTTTGTGGCTTTTTTTTTTTACACTCCTCATCATACATTCATCAGTTGTGTTTCAAATGTTAGAACAGAGGCTCTTTGATAAGAAACCTTGTGACAGGTGTATTTTCCTTGGATTCCTCCTGGAAGTCAGTGGATCATGACATCAACACCTACTACCACATTTATGTCTGGCTGCAATTGTCCTGTTTAACATTTATAAAAGTGCCATCTTAGCCTGCAGTGGGGGATTTATCCCTTTCACCTCTTATAGAGGTGATGCAGACTTGGAAATGTTTTTTCTGTTGTAGAGAAAAGACTCTTTGGAGTTCCACTCAACACCCTGTTGGAAAATGACCAAAAGCTGCTGCCCAACACCAAGGTCCCTCTGCTACTCCAGGCAGTAAGTGCTCTGCTGCTTTCATTCACACCTCTGGTCCTCAGAGTCAGGAGTCTGTGAGAAGGACAGGCTGGCTCCTCATCCTCTGTGCCTAAGAGCTTTCTGTTTCTCCCTTTAACAGCTGCTGTCCTGCCTGGAGAAGAGAGGACTTGAAACAGAGGGCATCTTGAGAGTTTCTGGGTCCCAGACCAGAATTAAGGTATGAGCCCTTTAGCATTGTTTGGAAGTGTTGGGGTGATCAGGAAGCATTTGCTGAAGCAAGTGTTTGAATGACCTGAATTATCTCGTGCCCTTCCCAGTACAGCCAGAAACATCCACTGCTGGGAAATACTGGAGTGTGTGCTGAGGCTCTCTGCACCATTTCACCTTGATATCTCGCCCTCCCAAAGCTCAGCTATAAAACTTCTCTTTAATTTGCTTATTACAGCATGTGACAAATTCCATCTTTCCCATAGAGCCTGGAACAGAAGCTGGAAAGGGACTTCTACAGTGGGCTGTTCTGCTGGGATGAGGTTCACCAGAACGACGTGTCGGGGCTGCTGAAGAGATTCATCCGAGAGCTGCCGGCCCCGCTGCTGACAGCAGAGTACCTGCCTGCCTTTGCTGCTGTGCAGGGTGAGTACCTGCCTGCCTTTGTACCTGCCTGCCTTTGCTGCTGTGCAGGGTGAGTACCTGCCTGCCTTTGTACCTGCCTGCCTTTGCTGCTGTGCAGGGTGAGTACCTGCCTGCCTTTGCTGCTGTGCAGGGTGAGTACCTGCCTGCCTTTGTACCTGCCTGCCTTTGCTGCTGTGCAGGGTGAGTACCTGCCTGCCTTTGTACCTGCCTGCCTTTGCTGCTGTGCAGGGTGAGTACCTGCCTGCCTTTGCTGCTGTGCACAGTGAGTGCCTGCCCTGCCTGGCTTATGCAAAGCCCCTCTGGCCCTGGGCTCTCCTGTGTTGGAATCCAGGGCACAGAGAATGTCTCTCTGCCTGTTTTAAGAAACTCTGACCCTCAGCAGAACACTGCTTTTAACCTTTGTCCCTGGGGAAAAATTGCCAAAACTTTGGGATGAGTTAGAGCACACAGGTAGTAGTAGATAATAGTTGTAGTTTATCACAGGGTGAAGAATTTAGGGTTTTAGGATTTTAATATGAGAGTGAATAGGAGACAAGATGGAGGATTTTGGGTGTTGCTTCTTCTTCCTTCTTGTCCCTCTTCAGCTCCATTTTCTGTAGCACTGGTGGCACAAAGTTATTGGTTAGAGTAAGCAGTAGTGGGGAAGTTACGTGAATAGATTAGTAGAAGTTATTGGTAGAAAAGTAAAAACAAAGTGGATGTTAGAAAGTAATTGGGTTAAACAGCTTTAAAAGGCCTTGGTTTTGGGTGTTTGGGGTCCATTTTGTGCCTCGCTTCTCACATGCTGAGTCTGGTGTGCAGACAGTGCTGAACTTAAGAGAAAAATAAACAAAAATCTGAAGATCAAGAAATAGAGTCTGGCACATTCTTCATCCTTGGAAAAGAACTCAGCAGGGGAACCCCCTCCAAAGGGCCCAGGGGGTTGGGTTCCCACTCTTGCTGGGACCACCAGAAAACCTGGCATCCTGTCAGGTGTGTTGGGAGCCTGTGGATCTGATGGGAGCACAGCACAGCGAGGGCTGTAGTCACTGGTTGAATGCACCTTTCTGTAGCAGCACTGTTCTGGGGCCCTCAGTTATGTGTCACTTGAGCCTGCAAGGTTGCTGCCATTTATTAGGACAAATTGATCCATGATGACACACAGACTGAGCTGTGGGAGCTGGCCAGGGCACACAGCCTGCAGGTGAGGTGCTGCTCTGCAAGCACATTTCTTTGAGGCTGGTGCCTCAGTTGGTAGTTTGGATGTGTTAATCTGAGTGTTTGAGTGCACAATTTTTTGTTCAGAAAATGGGGAATTATGGGTTCTTTTGCTGCTCTTCCAGGGCATCAGGGTTGCTGGTTGATTGTGTACACTAAAGGAAATCAGTTAGTTTTCTAAAACATGGGTAGTTCCCTTCTTAAGGACAGTGTGAGTTTGATTTACTTATGTGAAACAAGGTCTCAACTTCCAGATGGCCAACCATTCAATAAGCAATTGTCTCATTCCTTGGAGGATTCTTGTCCTCAAAAAGAAGGGTCAGAAACCTGAATTCTCTGTCCCGTTGTTACTCTCCTTCTAGATATTCCAGACTTGAAGCAAAGATTGCAAGCTCTAAACCTCCTGATCCTGATTCTGCCAGAGTCCAACAGAAACACTCTGAAGGTAACGGCTTGGTTTTGATTTCACTGGTAAAACACAGAATCACAGAATTGTTTAGATTAAAAAAAAACAAACTTCTTAAAGTCATTAAGTCCAACTATTCCCCCAGCACTCCCAAGGCCACCACTAAGCCATATCCCCAGCTACATGGCTTTTAAATAAACACCACCTCTGCCTTTCTGTGCTTTATAAAATCTGTGGTGGTTGTTGCTGCCTTTGTTTTTTTTTTTTTTCCTCCTGAGGAGTTCAGCTCCCAGGTATTAAAGGTAAGGCTGGCTTAGCACCCTGCACACTTCATTTAGAGTTTTGGAACATATAATTCAGTCAAAGATGATCTGTCATGGCTCTGGTGGAGGTGTGAGGTGAAAGAGATAATCCAAAAGGGTTTGTTTTTCCACATCTGGGAATGGCTTTGAGGGGATACTGGAGGAAAGGGAGGTTCATCTTTGGATTCAGAAACTTTTACAGCTAGACTTTGTAAATTGCCACCTGCCAAGGAGTAAAAACTCATCTGTTTCCCATACAGATTGTTTTTCCTGATTCATAAGTACTGGATAAACCTCTCTTTATTTGTGTGGTTATTTGCTGCTATCCTAGTATTAGAAATTGGTCACTCTACTTCCTGATTGGAGAAATGGGATTTGCTGATCTATATCAAGAAAAAGTGCTAATTAATGATCTCTCCAGCAACAGCCATGGTAGTTCTTTAAGCATTACCAGTAATGGATGGCTTACATCTGTCTCCCTCTTCTCAGGCCCTTCTTGAGTTTCTCAGCAAGGTGGTTGCCAGGGAAAAAAACAACAAAATGAACCTCTGGAACGTTTCCACAGTCATGGCCCCCAACCTGTTCATGCACAAGGGGCTGCCCAACAAGATCCCTGAGGGGAAGGAGAAGCAGCTGGCGGAGGGGGCGGCCGACGTGGTGCGGATGATGATCCATTACCAGGACCTGCTCTGGACAGTGAGTTCCACAGGAATTAGGGGTGTGGTGCAGCAGGGTTTTGGTCTTGTTAGAGCTGGGATAGGACAGAGAGAGCCTTGGAAACTTCAGAGGAATTCAACAGCTGTGAGCAAAACCTCTGGCTGAATTCCAAGGCTACCTGTCCTCTAGGTACACAGATTTTTTTTCTACTTAAGGAGCTAAAGTGATGATCAAGTTCCTAAATGACATCCTTATCTCTGCTTGATTTAATTCCTGTTTTCACCCTTCTCCCCTGCCCAGGTCTCCTCTTTTCTGGTAGCTCAAGTGAGAAAGCTGAACGAGAGCAACAGCAAAAGGTACCAGTTCTGTGACAAGCGAATTAAAAACCTCCTGCGGAAGATTCACGCTGATAAAGACAAGGTGGAAAAGAACCAGGGAGAGGTGAGTGAGGGCTTGGGAAAAAACCCAAACCCCCTTGTGGCAGCATCAAATGTTTTCCTGAGAACTCAGAAAGATGAAAGCAGTGATATCCTTGAAAAGAGCAAGAGGGACAAAAAAAAAAAAGGCAGAATAATGAGGAACAGTTTCCCAGATACTTTTGGCCAGGTTGTGGCAAAAACTGATCTCAACAGCAAGAGCACTAAATACATTTCAAGCTACAAAAGACTTGGTTAAAAGCAAGGAAGAGATCAGGAGCAGAAATTTTGTTTTTCCCCATGTGAAGAGCAGAATTTTTATGGGTCTGAGTGTCCCATGTGTTGGCACAAATATGTCTGCTGTGACAAAGGCAGACTTATTTTCATTTTTTTAAAGCATAAATTCAGGAAATTGCCTATTTTCATTCTGCTCCACAATGTCTATTAAGATGGCACATCACTTGGTGCTTCCTTTCTTTGGAAAGGACCTTTCTGGAATTCTGCAACCCACATCTCTAAATTCCTTTCCGAGTAATTTAAATGAATTTCAGAGGAGTCATTCACACTCGTGCAAAGGAGCTGGTCAGAATTTCTTCTGACAAATCCTGTTTTCATCCGAGCCCATGTCAGTGCTGTGTTTGAACAGCAGAGAGCACCAGCACACGCTGATGGAGGGCACAGGGCTCCTCTCAGCACCAGAACACTGATGATTTATTCATAATGCTCACCTTGGTGCTTCCACAAGCTTTCAACCTGTACTGTGTGTATAAAAAACAAGCCTAAATTCTCTGAACAGCTCTCTGGACAGGTTTAATTCTTCACACTCTCCAATCTATTTTGAAAATTAATGTTTTGACTGATAAGAGTCTTTCTTTAAGCACTTTTTTTCTTTTTGCCTGCCTTGTTCAGCCTTCCAAGATTGTTAAAGTCCACGCATCACTCCTCCTGAAGGACTCTCTGGAGGTGCACTTGAACAATGCAACCAGGGTTGCTGATGTCTTGAGGCAGTTTCAGAAGAACCTATGCCAGAATGGCTGGAATATTGTTAACACTGTCAACCTCCTCAAGTGGTAAATGACTTTTTCTCTGCTTAAAAAAGAAAAAAAGAAAAAAAAAACCCTAAGTGGTCTAGCTGCTGTTTTCTGTCTTGAGGTAGAGGTGAGGCGGAAGCACAGTGAGTCATGAGGAGAGATTGTTCTCTGCTCCTCTGTTCTAAGCTTAGGAAATGGTGCTGGATGGGGAAGGCAAATTTTAGCTCTGAGTGGTTCCACCCAGTGCTCAGGTGACTGTCAGGAGGTCAGTGGTCCCCTCTGGGCTGCTGGACACTGAGTGAACTCCAGAATTCCTGCTGAAGGGAAGGGAAAAGGCAGTAACACTGACCCTGACAAGCAAACCCCCTGCAGCTCTCCTGCAGGAAAGCATCACCTGTATCATTGCCTGGAGTAGTAACTCCAGCCTGCTTATGTTAATGTAGGGATTTCCTAAAATAAACTCTGCAGTTCCCTGCTGTGCTCCTGTGGTGAGTTGCTGAACTGACCCAAAAAAGGAGCAGAGGGGCTCCTGCCTCTGTGTCCCAGCCCCTGCAGGCTGTGTTCAGTAGGAAAGGTGGCAGTGCCTCTCCTGTGCCTCTCCTGTGCCTCAGGAGCTGCCCAGACAGGGGGTGAGGGGAGCCTGCCTGGATATGCCTCAGCTGCTGTCTCAACAACAGCTTGCCTTCTTTTCTTTTTTTTTTTCCAATTTTGGGTGTCCTGCACTGTGCAGGAGGATCAGCAAGGTCTCTGTACCATGGCCTCTGATCATTGCTGGCCTCTGAACCACAAACAGTCCTTTTGGAAGGAATATTACTAAACTAGCCAACCTGTCTTTGCAGAGGTTTAACCTTCAGTGTGCTTTTCTCTCTGCAGTAACAACTCCATGGAGTGCACAAGCTTGCTCCTCTATGAAGTGGGAGGCAATATTGGTAAGTACAAATGGTAGCTGAAAATAAGGACTCTGATATCCACTTTTTATGCTTAGCTTCTTTTAGGAGGTAGCTACAAAACTTCTCTGGGCAGCTTTGCTGTTGCCTCACCACCCCAAGACTGAAGAATTCCTTCCTAATATTTAATGTACATCTTCCCTCTTTCCTCTCAAAGCCATTACCTCAGATTTGTGGAAATGCTTCTGAAAGGTTGTCATATTGAAAGAAATGTGAACAAATTCTAGTTTTTAGGTGGGGGCAAAAGCAAACAAAAAACAGATCTAGCAGCTAAAGGACTAAGGATATTAATAAATGTGGGGTTTTTTCTGAATGTCTTGTTTTAACAGGTGAACATTGCCTGGACCCAGACACTTACCTCTTGGACTTGTACCACATCAACCCCCATGCTGAGTGGATAATTAAACAAAACCCATCTTATCCTCGGATGTTCTAAGGAAAACATGAGCAAAACAAAGCACTTGGTTGCAGCTTTTGGAAGGAGTGGAAACAGAGACTTTCCTGCTGTAGTGTCAGAGCAGACACTGCTTGTTTCTTGGAAGGAAAAGCACCTTTATTAACTGCTTCCATGGCAGCTGGCAGTGAGAGCACAGTGTGCCAACAGGGGTGTTGGAAACAAACAGCAATTATCATTGTGTGGCAGAGTTTGCAGGGGGAATGACTGTTCCTAAACAAAATATCCCCCCAAACAAACCCTGAAGGCAAAGCTGCGGTGGTTGTGCAGCAAGGGTGGAACAGAAGAAGAAAAATATAATCTTGGATATGGTGGAAGGCATTTGTGTATTCTGGATTTGCTCATTCTTTTGAGGAGAGACAGTCACATGCTGCAGTGGTACTAAGGACATCCCTCTGGTAAGGTCCATGGTTGCCTGTGGCAGGTCACCAGAAGGGTTTATGATCCTGGGCTTCACTATTAACCTCCTGTTATGTTCTTTGGAGAGTGAAAAAGGATGTTTCCAAAAAAGCCAGATGGGATGTGACACCAACACATGGTGTATTTCGTGACTGCAGTTAAATACATATATGCAACACAAGAAAGTAACTTTCCTTGAAAAAAGGTATAGAAAATACAGCAGCCCTTCAGATGTGCAGTGTGACAGGAGAGATGTCTGTCCCACACAGCTCTGCTGGCAATGCAAACCCAAATTGCCACTGATGAGGGTAAAACCTGCATTTATTTTGATGGACAACCTATATATCAACAGACAACAGGGGAAATACCCTGAAGCTGATGTGAGGTTGCTAATCTGACCTGGCCACGTGAACTGAGCTTCTTTGTGGAAGATTCTGTGTGAATGTGTTTGTTCAAAAGTCAGCAAATCTCCCCTGAGACGTGAGGTGGCTGAACTGAGCTGAGCCCTGACTGCACATTTCCATCTCACTCAGCTGGGCAGGTGAGGGTAGAGCAGGACACTCACACCTTGCTGCTGCTGCATCATCATCATCATCATCATCCAGCCTCTGCTCCACGAGGACCTGCCTGTGAGAAGTGCAGAGGTGTTGCTTTCTTTGGTGGTGATGCTGAAATACCCCACAGTGAGGGACCCCACTGTGCAGTGTGAGGGGTGGAACACCCAGCCTGTCTGGAAATGTGGACATCTTTCTCTAAATACTGTTTTTAAACACGGTTGGATATTTATTCATGTGGCAGAAGCAGGGCTGCCCTGCAAGTGTGTACTCAAAGTATTTCATTTGCCAAATCCCAGCTGCACTAGTGACAATCTCCAGTATTATTTCTTTTGTTAGAGGAGTTTGTTTCCATTGCAATCTGAATTTTCCCTCCTCTCCTTTTTTTTGCCCCCAGGGTGAAGTTTAGCTTTCCTTATTCATTATCTCAAACTCCTAGATTCTGTTGTGAAGGTGTTTCACTCTGTGATTATCCTGTCTGTGTGGTTAAATCCTCTTGGTGGCTAAGATCCTTGAGGAGCAGGTGAGCCACAGTCCATATTCATTCCAGCTTTTTGTGAATTCTGTGTGTGTGGTGCAGATATCTTAATTATTCATATATTAGAGAGTCTGTCTATTCCTTTTGGTTGAGATGCATTGACTGGTTGGACCACCTTCATCGATGTCTTCTTAAGAACCTGTAATAGAATCTCCCAACCCTGACCCAGGTGTCAACAATTCTTGAGATGCCTCTTTTATAGGGCTTAAATTGTGCCTGAAAGAGCCTGATTCTTTTCCTTGAGGATGGGTGATTTATGTCTCTGGAAAGATCAAGCTGCTTTAAACTGGGACTTTAAAAACCAAAGGTACCTATTTCAGCATCCCTTCTGGAATTCTTTGTGGCAGTGGTGGAGTAAAGATGGCAAACAGCAAATGCCAGAGATGTGATAGCCTGAGAAACACCCAACTCATAAAGGTATCACTGTGAGCTCAAAGAGCCTTTGCAAGCTGAATTGCACTCTGCAAATCACACAATGCTGCATTTTTCTACTCCTCAGATGCTGGTTTATTCAATATTCTGTCCATATGTATTGAGGGGTCAGGACTGCAACGCTGCTGCTGTGAACTACAAATGAGTGGGGTTTTTTGAACATCAAACAATGTGAATCAGTGCTGTGAAAAACAAGGTTAATGAGAGATTCTCAGGAGAAAAATATCAGTTTTAAATATGAAAGGAAATGTAACAAAACAAAACCAAAACAGCTCTTTCCAGATGATGGATATGCTTTTTAAATTTTTCTTCCTATCTTTGTATCAAAAAGTAACTGTAAATTTTTCAGTCAGTGATGTGCAACTCACTCCTGAAGGATGGCTTTTAATACCTTTTATTTTTTACGAATTTTTAATTCTGTATTTAAATTTCACTTATTTGATGAAACAATAAAAATCCAGTAAAATCTCTTGGCTCAATTTTCATTGCTCCTTGAGAACAAGTGAAATGGCACCACATCTGTGAGTGCAGCAGGATTTGCCTTGTGCCTGAAGAGGGATGTACCTGGGCTCTGAGAGAGCTGGGCACGAGTTTTGTGTTACAGCTGCAGGAGAAGTTCCTCTTTGGCTGGTCCTGTGGGGCTGCTGCTCAAGGATGCTGCAGGAGGAGGAAGAGGAGGCTGGTGTTGGGTATAAAAAGCCCAGAGAAAGCTGGATGGGAGCTGAAGGTGAGCACCACCCTCCTGAAGGAGGAGGAGGAGGAGTTATTCAAGATGTAACCTCGAGGAAATGTGCCCATATCCCGTGAGAAATCCCCTTCCCACCCCTCAGTCCTGCTCAGCTGAGCTGTGCTCAGGGACTTGGGTGCTGGACCAGCCACACTGGCCAAGAAGAACAGGAATCCATCCTGGGTCTGGTTAAATCACAACTAATAGTGATGAAATGTGGCACAAACCCGCTGTGAAGTGTTTAAAAACTGCAGCAGCCTGTCCAGCAGTGCTTGCTCTCCTCCCCAGACACAAAAAGAAAGGGGAGGAGGATCCAAGCAGCTTCAAAAAGCTTCCAGAGCAATTATCTGAGGAAAACACCAGTTTATCAAACTCATTCCACCCATTCATCTTCACTAGTATCAAAGTGCTAATCTCTCCCCTCCCCGAGGGCTTTTGTGATTGATCATTACACAGCTCTCCCCTCCTCAGAACAGAAGCCCAGGATTTATTCTGAATGCAGCTGTATGTTGTGCTGAGATAAGGGACAGAGCAAAAAAGAATCTTACAAATGCTGGTTAAACGTGGTTGTGGATGAAGTGGAACTGAAATATCAAAATAATAAGAATAATTTTTAAAAAGTAGTTTGCCTTAGGAAAAAGTATTTGCAAAAATATAGAGTCTTGACAGGAACAAGTGAAGCTTCAGCTCTTGGAGGGAAATGTCACAAGTAAATGCATTTCCTGGAGCAAAGTAAGTGACAGCAACTATTGTTGTAAATAAAATACAACTGCATTTGGTTAAATCTGTTTCTTTACCCCCATGCACTCCCCAGTGCTGAAAAGAAGGCAAATGACATCTGTGGTTTTGCATGCTGAGAGGAACCTCAAAGTTCCCTCCAAATCCTGTTTGAACATGGGGGCTGCCCATGTCTTCACCTCGTGGGGGGAAATAGAGGCTGAAGTTCAATGTTTCAAGTCACTGGAAAAGAAAATGTGCAGCTGCACAGAGTTACCAGCTGGGAAAAGGCCTGGGCAGTCTCTAGTCCCTCCAGGGTCAGGTTTGTATGGGTTTTTTGTTGTCTGTGGTGGCAGACACCCTTTGCCAGAGCAGCTTTGTGTTGTCCTGCCCCAGGACAGCGAGGAGGGGTCACCTCCCTAAAGTCCTTCCCAAAGTCCAGCACCTGGACCTGGCAGCATCTCCTGGCCTTTCCCTCCACACCAAGCTCTGTTCTCTGCCCTGGCCAGGGGCTGACCTGAAGAATGGGAGTGGAGGAAGGTATTCCTGTTCTCCTCAGTCCTTGGGAGGGAATGGGAAGTGGTGATGTTTTCATCTGTCACCATCTTGGCCATCTGCACTTTTCCAGCTGGTGAAGTTGAAGGGGTAATTAGCTAAGGGGATAAGACAGGAAAAGAGGAAGAAATCCAACAGAAATGCAGGGTGTGGGTGTACCTTTGTGGGTTGTGTGTCATTTTGTTTGTTTCTCAGAGTTTGGAGGAGACACAGATGCACACAAATTCTGCCACCCACTCCTTACTCATCCCAAACCTTGCTCTTGGTGTGCTGTAGTAGAAACCTGCTTCAGAACTTCCCTATCCTGTGCAGAATGAGGATGAAAGGTTGGTTTTCCCCTGCTCTCAGCTTTTGCCAGCGTGTCCTTTTTGTGCTGGAAGGGTGAGGTGAGCCCTCAGTACTGAATTCACTTCTTGTTTGCCCACATGTGTGGATGGGAGACCCAAGCTGAGGACAGGCTGCTCATGCCTTGTATTGAAACTTAACCTTTTAAGCCTTACTCAGGGTTTTAAGTGTCCCAAGGAGTGTGGTTATCCATAACCCACTGGTGTTACTTCCCACCTCAGCTTTCTGTAAGTGCCCATACAGAGGAGGAAGGAGCCACCCCTACCTGCCCTGGTGACTCTGGTCAAGCCTTCTCTGGACACAAGCACAGCCACAAACTGCAGTAATTGCCTTTTACTTATAACAAACCGGCAGAGCTGTCTCAGGGTTTCAAGAGAGACAATTGAAGATTTTACATTGTTTTTCAAAAGGAGAAATAGCCCTGGGGTTCCCTAATAGTCCTCCTGATTCTGCACTATCCTCTCAGAGCGTGTTGTTGTGGGTTGCATTTATTATGAGCCACTTATTATCCCTAATTATTGAGCAGGGGGTAGGGCTGTTGGTAACAGGCAGAGTTGTGACTTGATGAACACTCAGCTGTCTCTATTTAAGATAAAATTACTGTAATTAACAAATCGATCAACCCTACTTTCTCTTTGCCTGGCTGGGACAGAACAAATGGGCTAAATGAGACCTATTTAGCACAAAAGTAGAGAAAGGGGTTCGCAGACCTCAGGATACACGGGCTCAGAGCTTTTTTTGTCACACACTGCTTTTAATGGTAATGTCACATAATTGTCTCTTGTTAGGCAATTTTGTCTCCCAAAAAAAAACACCCACGCTGCACTTTCTTCAGCTCAGCCCAGCGAGGCAGAGTCAGCTGGTGAGCAGCCAGGTGGGTTGTGTGGCTCAAACCTCCCCCTGGAGCAGGGCTGAGCTGGGTTCCCTGGGTGCTGCGCTCACTTGTGACTCTCACCAGGTTGTTTGCAGAATTTACGTCTTTGAGAGTAAGATTGATTCCTTAGGTTGTCTTTAGCTGAGCAGATGTCACCTTCTCCAGCTCTTGGGCAGGGAAACACTTGTCCCCAGCTCTTCTTCCAGAGCCTGTGCTGTCTGAGAACCATTTGGTGACAGGAATTTGTCCCTCTCGAAGCTTTTGTGGTGTTTCTGTGCACTCTGGTAAGCTGACGCTGCGTGTGTTGTCACTCACCCTCCCTGCCTGGCCACCCAGACTTGTGTCACACCCACACGTGTATTGAGGGTGATCCCATTAAGGAAATGGGATGTGGAGGGCCAAGGAAATGCCGTGTTTCACTGTGTTCTGCCCTGCTGGGAAACGAGCTGGTAAAGGGTAGAGCTGCTGCATCTGGAGCACCTGAGGGAGCTGGGGGTGTTCAGCTTGGAGAAAACGAGGTTCAGGGGGGACCTTATCCCTCTTCACAACTACTGGATAGGATACAGCCAGGTGGGGGTTGGTGTATTCTCCCAGGTAACAAGTGACAAAATAAGACGAAATGGCCTCAAGTTGTGTCAGAGGAAATTTAAATTAGAGAATAGGAAAAACTTCTTCACTGAAGGAGTGGAACAGGCTGCCCAGAAAAGTGGTGAAATCACCATCCCTGGCAGTGCTCATGAGATGTGTGGAGGTAGCACTGAGAGCTGGGTCTGTGTCAGCCTCGGGTCTTTCAGGAGGATGAAGCTGCCAGCAGTGGTTGCTCCTGCTCTGCCAACTCACCTGGGTTTGCCTCCACGTGTTTTTTTGAGACCATCACAGTCACATTTATTTCAACAGATCGTTAAACAAGTAATCTGTAAGTGCTTCAAGGAGCTGAACTGCTTAACCTGGAGAGTTGTCTTCATTCTGGCCCTTTTTGTGTAGCCAGAGGAGGTTCATCCTCGCTGTGCCCACACCTGCAGGCAGCAGCGAGGTGTGACAGGGGTGTTAGGGCAGAGGGATAAATGGGACCCAGGGCGTGTCTGGCTTGACCTGTGACACCGAGGCTCAGCATCTGGGGGCCTGCTCCTCCCTGCCTGGCTCTCTCTCCGTTTCGGGGGCTGCTCTGCTCTTCCCCCGTGCTGCCCATGGCTCTCCACCGCGCATCCCCATCCCACTCCGGAGCAGCCCTGCCTGGAAGGGACAGCGAGGGGCTGCCGTGACCGTCACATACGAGCAGGGAAAACCCGGCTGAAGCGTCAGCGGCAGAGCCAAGAGCATCTGAAAGCTTCATTAGCCGGGCTTTGTTCTGACGGCGCAGTCAGGCGGGGAAATAATGCCCGGAGTGTTATCAGCCATGTGCAGGAGGCGGTTGCATAGCAACCCCCATTGGGGGCCCGGGCCGCAAAAAGAAATACTCATTTTCTTCAATTTAGAGGCATTTCAAACAGGAATGCATTGCTGATGGAGGATTCGCTTAGGTTTAACGTCTCTTGAAGAGATGGCAGCTGGTGTTGGCCTTGTTTTAGCATCGTGTGGGTGCACACTCACAAGGTAAACAAACCTAGGTCAGTCCAGGTTTTTCTGGGTTTTCATATGTTGGTTTCCTTCCCTTTGTCCTGCTTGAAATGGGATGGGGATGGGAAATTTCATTGCTTCTTTCAGGCCTGGTGTAGAGTCATCTCCAGGGAGCCCTTGTTGGTTCCACGTTTGTTACTACAGCTGAGGAGGGTGATGGTGGTCCCTCTTCCTCTGAGCCCTGGCCAGAGAGTGAAGTGCAGAAAGGGCAGGGTTCTGCTGCTGCCTCTCCTTGCCAGGCTGGAGAATTGCTCAGCTTCAGAGAAATAACAAACCTGCCGTACCTGTGAGGCTGTTAAGGAGCACTGGATGTAAGGACAGGAAAGAGATTCATCAATCTGCCTTTGTCTGAACCCTGAGATGTTGAGACTGAGGCAAACAGAGGCTGTTCAGGCCCGTTTTGAAGTGCAGCATGATTACCTGGTGCAAGCAAGAAACAAATCCCAGCTCTAAGCTCGCAGCCAAGTGTGCAGGTAGGGCAGAGCATCCCGTGGTCTCCCTGTCCTGCTGCAGCTCTGGCTGTTTCACACAGAAGAGGCTCAAAGAGCTTTTTTAAACTTCAGCTTTGGTGTGTGTTGTGCAGTAAGAGCAGTGGGGTCAAGTCAGTCTGCCCTGGAAGAGAAACTGGGATGCCCAGACATCATGAGGGTGTTCCTAATGGGTTTGTCTAGATTTTGGTGGAGGGATTCACATGCTCCATGTGCCATCCATCTGGAGGATGTATCTGCCTTTCCAAAAACCTGTGTGGATTTGCACCCACGCTTGTACACTCCTCTCTGGTGCCTAGAAATGCCTGAGTGCTCCCAGCTGGAAAGATTAACAGGGAATTAACAACTGCAGGATATTTATTGTGCTTCTGTGGCCCCATACAGTAAGGTGGGAATCCCTGTTTTGTTCTTTGTTCACCTGTTACTGTCTGTAGTGCCAGGGTGAGCAGGTAACAGCAGGAGGGGGCTGGTACTGGCACTGGGATCTGTGATGGAGGAGAGATTAAATGAACATCCTCTGTGTGGCCTCACCTGCTGAGGATGTGGAGGCATTTTCTGTCACTGACCAGCTTGTGCATCAAGTGACAGCAAGTCCAAAGAATATTACTTGTACATGCAAAACTCCTTTCTCTGCTCTGTCCTCTGACTTCAGCCTTTCAATATTGAGCAACAATACATCTTCCCTTCTTATTAACAGTTCAGTTTGAAGACTGATTCAGATTAACTTGGGCTCTCATTGTATTAAGCACTTTAGGAAAAAAAAAAAAAGCCATAGGAGCTCAGGATGTTTATGAAAAGCAATTTCCTCAATGCCAGGCAGTTTAATAACTCCACGACCATGGCATTCAGGCTCTCATTTATTTTAAACTGTGTTTCCAAACTGTGACGGGTCAATAATAAATAAGGCAGGGTGACAGATTTTGTGTGGAAGGGAGCTAAAAGGAAAAGGGCACATTCAGCCAGGAGCACAGAGAACAGGGTGGCTCTTGAGTCTGACAAATTAAAGGCTCATTTGAAAAACAAATTCTTCTTATAATCAGTATGTCTCTACTGAACTGTTGAGAGCAAGTGAAATTTTGGAGCTATATATGGCAAAAGGGAGAAAATTCTGATCCTCTCTCACCCAAACAGTTTCCTTATAACAGTAAAATTATTCTTCTACGTATTGGTCTGGATTTTGCCTTTAATCAAGTCGCTGGTGGAAGGAGACACATAGCCCCAGGCAGGCTTTTGCACCTGAGACCTCCAATCTACTCAAGCAATAAATACAAACATCACAGAGTGTTTCAAATGACTTGTTAAAATACTGGAAATCAGTACCTTGTAGGAAACAAAGTGAGTTAATAGTATTTGTTGAAAACACCTTTTACAAACCACGTGGGACACCCAGCAGGTCAAGTGGAATGTGTAGCAACATTCACCTATCTCCTGCTTCCCTCCATGGATATCCAGCCAGAGATTTTGGTGGGATTAGGTTTTATTATCTCCCCTTGAAGCCTGGAACTTGCAGAAGAACGGAGCTGAATTGCTCTGTGTTGTGTCCTGCTCTGCTCTTGCGAACTTTGGGCTCCCCAGCTCAGGAAGGGCTTTTCTTCTGCACATCCCATGTTCAGGGCAGCAGGTTCAAAATGTAAATAAGCTTCAAAAAGCTGGAATACTCAGATTGCTGTTAGTATACAAGGACTGGAAATTTTATTTCTGTTGGTCATGTTCCCTTTCAGATTACTCCTGGTACAAAGATATCCCCTTCTCTAGGTGAAGCATAAAGTGCTGTGGATTTTTCCTGGATTATCAAAATATTGAGCTTGATTAAAATGTTACTAACTCAACAGACATATCTGTTGGATAACTTGTGTGAGTAATTGAGCAGGGAGGTTATCTCTGCCATTCCCACCCAGCTGGAAGTTGGGCTGAGGCTGGTCAGGGAGCTGAGCTGCTTCTGCTTTTATTTTGGTTAAACAGAATATTCATAAATCAGGTGCTCAGTCTGAGTGTTTATTTAAAAGTCCTAACGTTTTCCTTAATGTTCCTGAGTGCTCACTCATTAGAAGCTCACACTGTGAGCCTGTAGGAATTCATGAGATGTTTTCTGTATCTGGGTACTTTAAATAAATCTCACAAGTGCAGGCTGCAGGGCCTGGGTAGATGAACTGTTTCTGAACAGGCTTCCCACATTAACCTTCCCCTCCTCCAGCTTGGCAGGAGGAGCTGCACCAAAATCTTCTGCCTGTTGATGGACTTACCTGTGGAATTTCATACTTGAAACAGAGGCTTCAGTAGTGGTCAGGATGACACTGGAGCTGCAGGTGCCGCTGTCCCCAGAGGTTGTGTGAACAATGGTGGGAGCTGGGGTGGGTTGAGCCAGGCTGGGTGCCAGATGTTCCCTCAAGCTGCTCCATCCTTCTCCTCCTCCTGGACAGGGGAGAGAAGATACAGCAAAAGGCTCTTGAGTTGACATCAGGGCAGGGAGAGATCTCTCACCTTTACCACTGCAGGCAAAATCGACTTGACTTGGGGAAATCAGTTCAATTTATTACCAACAAAACCAGAGTGGAGTAATGGAAAACGCAAACAAATCCTAAAAATACCTTCCCTCCCCTGGCTCTTCTTCCGGGGCTCAGCTTCACTCCTGAATCCTTTCCCTCCTCCCCACGGTGGTACAGGGGATGGGGTGAGGTCAGTCCACCACACACTGACTGCTGCCCTGTTGGGATGGATAAAAGTTTGACAGGAAAGTCTCACAGATATGAGTGCTTGGCAGAAAGGTTTTTGAATGTAGAAACTGAGAAAGGAATAAAGAGGGAAGCAAGTTTTGATATAGAAGAGTAACAAAGGCCTAAAGGAACTGCTGAGCCAGGCTTACTGGTAACTAAGAAGGCAAAGGGTGTGTTAGTTAAGAAAGGTTTTTATGACTTAGAACAAATGATAAGCCCTCAAACAGAAGATGTTTTTTACCAAGCAGAAAGACACAAGAAGTAAATAGACATGCTGATGTTGTAAGTAGAAAAAAGGTCTCAGAATTTTCCACTGCAAGAAAACTGAAAAANCAGCCCTCCCCTGCTCCATCAGGGGTCCCTCCCATGGCAGACAGCTCTCCCTGACCTTCTCCAGCACTGGGCTTTCCCAGGGGCTGCAGCTCCATGAGCTGCTCCGGGGTGGGTCTCCCGTGGGGTGCAGCCCTTCAGGGACAGGCTGCTCCAGCCTGAACCCCCTGGGCACCCCAAGTGCTGCTCTCTCTCCCTGGGGCCACAGCTCCTGCCAGGAGCCTGCTCCAGCGTGGAGCTCTCTCAGTGCTGTAGGACTTCAGTGGGGCCGTGTCTGAGACCAACACCTGGATCTTCAGGGAAACAAACCCCAGCTCCTGAACGTCTAAGGAAGGTCAGGCATAAAAATATCTCCACCCCCACCTTCTTCCTCCCTCCTGTCCTGAAGGCCATGATCTCTCTGACCCAGTGAGTCAGGACTCTGGGCAAGTATCTATTGCATGGGCGTGCTGCAGCTGGCAGGGTAATGATGCAGAGATGGGATGGACCCTGAGCTCCCATTCCCTCCTCTGCTCCTGCCCAGTGCCCACTGCTGCCCTGGCTGTGGCCTGAGCACGTGTGAACGCCTGCAGCAGGATGCTGAGTGACACACAGGGACTCACTGCCCTCCTCTGCTGGCTCAAGGACTTTATTTTTTAAAGCTTTCGTAAGAAAAGTGCTTACACTGGCAGGGATTAAGTGGGAAGAATGTATTATGCCTCATCCTCCTGCAGTCCTATCCTCAAGGATGTCTCTGCTCTCAGAGGCATTTCTGAGTCATCTCCTGATGGTTTGGCTGCAGGGGCTGTCTCAGGGTGGGGAGGAGGGGTCCTGCTGCTGCACCAGGAGCCCAGAGCCTGCACTGCTGCTGCTGCTCGGCTGCTTTGGTGTTCCCTCGGTTTAAAGCCGTTCTGCAGCATCTGGGGATTCATTTTGCTTAGATGTGCTACTTACACTTGTAAGATTTGTAGAGAGCAAGAATTATCATCTTAATTCATAGTACTATTTCCAGGCAAAGATTGTGGGTGGTTCTTTTTCTTGTCTGTTCTTGTTTTGGCTCACAGGGGATTCGCTTTCTATCTGGGTTTGGAGGGATGTGATTTCTTTGTTTGATTTTCCTTCCCAAATATCATGTCAGCTGCATACTGAAGGAAAACTTCTGTCTGAAAAATAGAGTCATACCTTATTTTAGGCTTTCCTGTCCTAATCTCTGGTCGGGTAGCTGGAATTGTATGTAAAAATGATGGAGACAGGAGATAATCTGCCAGCCTTGGCATTCTTCAGCTCTGGTGGTGGCATCCCAGCTGTTTCCAATCTTCACCTTGCTGAAGAACCCACTTCCATGATGATAATCATTTGTCAGCTTTTAATCTCCCAGTGCAGATGTGACAAAACTGTTTCATAATCCGCTTGCGTGCACCAGGCTGCTCACTTCTATTTTGGGAGAGCAGGGCTGACTAATGTACAGCTCTGGCTGATGCTGTGTGACACTGCTGTGCCAAAGGCTGTCACAGTGCAGCAAATGCCTCCAGAAAGGGGCTAAATGCAGGGATTTTTTAGTATCGGTCGGAAACTCGAAGCAAAAACATCACACAAACCCTGGAGAGAGCCCTGAATTGTGACTCAGAGAAGGGGAAGTCACCGTGTCTGTGCAGTCAGCAGGCCAGGGCAGTGACATCCCTCGTGCTGTCCCTCTGCAGCCTGGCTAGAGGGAATCGTGGGCTCGGGGCCAAAAGCAGGGAATGGTGACTCACTGCTGCTCCAGGGGGGTGCAGAGCAGGCAGGAGCGTGCTCCCCCTGTCACAGGGGATGCCAGCAGCTCCCGAAATCCCCAGGGACATCTCTATGAGTCATTTGTGGGATGAGAAAGTGGAGGGATAATAGGGAACAATGAGCTTTGTGTCATCTGAAGCGTGCTTTGCTTGTGGGAAGGGGATAAAGCACTAAAATCCAACGGAGCTGCACTGAGTGTGGGGGAACATGGGATTATGTGGCTGAATATTCCATCATCACTTGCACACGTGGCCATTTGACTCTGTGTGTTTATCTGATTTGGCCTTGTTAAAGCTGAGGGAAAGGATGGTCAAACAAAGGATGGTCCTGAGTAAGAAGCTAGACATTCAATTGTTCCTAAATCACCAAGTGTGTTTAACCAAAAAGTAATTAATATCTCAGTAAGTCTCAATGTGTAGTTTAATATGAAGATGAAACGTGGTTGAAACATAACCAATATCTTGATCAATCAAGGAATTTAGTTTGGGGAAGTAGCAGTGAGCTGTATGGGGGGGAAAACAGCAAAAGTCCTCGTTGTCCTGAGAGCATATTTGATTAAATCAGAAAGCTGGTAGAAAGAAAATGCATTTTCCAGTTGTGCCTCATGAACCCACTAACAAGCTTGTGAAATGTGTGCATGGAAGGTCCTGACGATGTTTTTTTCCTAATAGTAATAATACTTAAATATAAGTAAAGATGGGAACTAGTCCAAAGCAGAGTCCAGGCAGAAATCCTACCATTTATCATCTGTATTCTTCTGGAAACAAGAAGTGACTGGCATACATGCTTAATTCAAACTAAATGGCCTATAAAACAAGTTCCCTGAGGCTAATAATAATAATAATATCAGGAGAAATGAATATAAGGATGATTGAATACAGGATATGCTGAGGAGTGAATATGGGATATAGATACATATCGTGCTGTTTATGGTAGGCTGGGAGCTCCAATCCATCATCTGACCAGAGAATATAATGCAGTTAGAATCAAAAAAGATGCCTCTGTCTGAAGAAATGCATGATGTTATAAACCAGCAAATGCAAATAATTAATCAAAAGTGGCGAGCGGGCCAAAGTAGAATGTCATCAAGCAATAATTCAAATCACAGCTGTGATTATGAGAAATAACCTTAAATCTGCTATTTAATTAATATTAAGCTCCTGACACCCTCTAGGATGGGGCACACAGGCCTTCTCAGGCTAATATGATAATAGTCAGAGAAAATATTATGTTCCTTAGCCATTTCAGAAAGGGGATTAACCATGGCAGGCTCTCAGATCTGTGTGTATAAACCACGTTCTCTGCACCAAACACTGCCCAGGTTTCCTGGGATCAAGCACCCCTTGTGAGAGACCCCAGTTCAGGCTGGGGCAGGCTCAGCACTCCCAGCACCTTTGGGGTCCCTCTTTTGGTGTTGATCCATGGTAGCCTGATGCTTTTGCTGTAGCCTGATCCCTTTTGCCTCCCAGGAGAAAGGAGGGATCCCCTGTGAGCCCTTGCTGAGCAGGGCTGGGTGCAGCAGCTCCTGGGGCCTGAGGCTGGGTTGCCTCAGTGTGGGGTGAGGGTGCCCAGGTGAAGCACTGAGCTTCAGAGGAGACCCCAGGATGGTTTGGGTTGGAAGGGACCCTAAAAGCTCATCCCCATCCAACCCCTGCCATGGCCAGGGACACCTTCCCCTGGAGCAGGCTGCTCCAAGCCCTGGTGATGAGCTGACACCTTCAGCAGCCCAAGGTATGTGCAGAGAGGTGTCTTGCACTTGCTCCCAGAGTCTGGGTGTTAGACACAATCCATAGCATGAGGCTTTTTCCAGCCAAGTGCAGATAGAAATATCTTTGTAGGAAGATTGTAGATTTGCTTCATTAATGGAGTGACTGACTCCTGTGCCTGGGAATCAAGCAGCTTCCTTCACCTTCCCCTGCTTTGTGAGAGAGTGTGTGTGTGTGGCAAATGACCTTTGGAATGAAAATATTAACAGAAAAGGAAAACATGATTGTAATTTATGAAATGTTAGCCCAGCTGCCTCTGGGGGGGAGCAGACCTTTCAGCCCTGAAAGCTGATACATTGCTGGGTGCCTGCATTGACACAGGTGCATTTAAAGAGTCAATTAGGGGGAAGCTGTGTATTTACACAGCCTGGATTAATGCCATGTTTTGGCAACTTTCTTTTTAAACAGTTGAGACTACTGATGCTGCTCAAAGAGGTTGCTTGTTGAGAGAGAGCTGGAGGAGGTTCCAGAGCAAGGAGATGAAGCCCAGACCTCTGGTGACAAAGAATTTGGGTGGTCACTGCACCCTGAGGGACCATCAGATTGAACAGCCCCTGCCTGTGCTGGAGCAACTCTTGATGGTGGGATTTGGGCTCTTGAATGTTGGCAAATGGCTGCAAAAAACTGTCAAATTTCCAGGCATGTTTTCTACAAGAGAGCAATGGAAGTGGGTGCTCTCCTGGCAGTTGCTTTGTGCAATTTGATTTCCTGGGTAAAACCCCTGAGTTTCTGTCTACATTACTGGCAAGGGGCTTCCACATAGGGCTATTAAAACCTTAAAAGACTCTCTTTGAGGCAGATCAATGCAAAACGAAATGGGGCAAAATTGCTTATTGCTGAGGAAAATACAGCACTGTGAATAACAAGGAAGAAAATGCAGCTGAAGGCTCAAATTGAATCTCTATTATGCCTGTGATTAAAGATAATGTGCTAGGAAAGGGGGACTACAGGAGGGTTTCTGTGCTAGGTTGGATGGCTAAAAACGTGGTGATTGTGGCTGCTGGGCCCTCATTGGCCTGGGTTTGATATCTAAATTATAGGGCTATTACCCAGAAATGAGTTTGATGCTCTGTCTGAAAGGCAGAGCCCCTCCACAGCCCAGCTGGCTGAGGACTTTCCTGCTTGAGGCTTGGAAACTCTGTCTTTCTGTTTTCCTTGGCAACTAAGGGTTTGTAGTTCTTTGCATTACAGTTTTAGAGTTGCTTAAGAGGCTTAAGAAATTAAAGATGTAGAGGTTCTTCCAGTGACCTACATTCCCATGTAAACCTGGAGAGGGTTCACGAGGCACTGCTTTGTTTTAAAGCTGGGGATTTTTCTTGTTTATTTTAATAAGTTTATCTCCATTATTGATGAGGGTGATATATGGAGTGACAGCACAAGATCTGTGATGTTTTCAATATAAACTTGCATGTTTGTAAGTAGTTGATGTTCTGAGTGGTGGTTGAAGATTTGTATTTGGCAAACTTAATTACATTTGAAACAAATTTGGGCTTGAACTTGGGAGATACTGCTTTCTGTTTAAAACAAAACTGTTCTCTAGGATGAGAAGAAGATTTCAGTGACATGCTTGTATTAGTAAGCTCAAGGCACTTTTCACAAACTTCAGAACCATTCAGCATCACAAGTTGTTTTTTCCAGGAAATCTTTCCTGCTCCGCATCCTCAGCCCCCACAAGCCTTGATCTGGGAATTGCTGCTATCAGCTGCCTGCAGTGCTCTGCTCCTGGCACTGAAAGGACACTGACAACTGCTTATCAACCTCGAGCACACAGATCTCCCTAAAACATCAGCAGCATCTGCACTGCTCCCTCTTCTTCATTGCCTTCTCATATTATTGGAGGGGGGAGCATCCTCTGCTGCCTGCAATCTCCTAAGCTTAAAAATGGAAGCACAGTTAATTATGCTTATTGACTTGCTGCATCTACATTTAGCTGAACCCTAATTCGAAGAACAGAGCAATTCAAATCTGGAGTTTTTGTTGCCCACCTAGTTTTTAACACTAAGGTCAGGTCTCCCTCTGGCACCAGTAACACCAGAGTTTGTACCGTGGTGCTGGGGGGTGTGGCCCTGCTTCCAACCCCTTTGCTTTTGGGGACCTGCTGCAAATCTTGTTTCCTTGGAGCTCCAGCCTGGTTGGTGGCTGGTTAGTGTCACCTCTGGGTCACTCTCTCTGTTAGTGGTTTTTTGGTGACCCACAGAACCCAGCCAGCACCCTGCAGGTGCCAAGGGGCTCGTGTGACAAACTGCTCCTCAGCAAAGGACAAGAGGAAAGATGATCTAGTGACACCTACATCTGTGCAGGAGGACAGGCCAAATTGGGATTTGGTCTGTGACCCACACAGGTATCTTGGAATTGACCAGTCCTCTGACCTTGGTGTTTCTTGGATTATTTTGTAAAAAAATCCCACACAAACAAACCTCAGTCTTCCTTTCAGTATTCCTGTCGCCACTCCTATTTCTCCTGCTGCTCTGGCTGCCTTTGCATGGGACATTAATGTCCCAGTTGTCGTCAGTGTGCTAAAACATGGCAGGGACAGCAAGTGTTTCTGCAGCAGGAGAGGACTCAAGGTCCTGGGGACTGGAGGCATCTAGGGAGGGTTTGGCTGAAGAACTTGTGTTTGGTATTTCTGTGATTTTACTGAAAAATCACATAATGTGAGCAAGATAAACCTCCAGCTCTAAGTTCTGTGCAATCTTTACTGTCCTTAAAGGAGGAAGAGGATCTGAAGAGGAAGGTGCAGCTGGTGGTTCCAGGGTGTAAAGGCTCCAGTCACTGGTCCAGCATGGCTTGGGCGATGTTCAGCTCTGTGGTGAGGACAAGGCAATGACTCCTGCCTTGCTCTGTGGCTCTTGTATGGCTGGTTCATGTGCATTTCCCAACAGCTCTTTGTGGCTGAAGGCAAAGCCAGTGTGTGTCCACAGAGAGGTTCAGCCTGGCTGTGTCAGACCCTCCCGTGTCTGCTTATTTATTGTGAGCAAACAAGGTCAAAGATAAAATAACTCCCCCTCCCCCTTTCACAATCCTTCTACTGTAATTTTTTAAGTCAGCCATGTGTGAGATCAGGCAAAGGTTAAATTGTCAGGCTCTCTTAGCCAAGGAGAGAGCTGACTCCTAGCCTGAGGCGGGGTAATCTAACCTGAGCTGTTACATTGCTGGTTACATCCTGTTTTTTCATAGCCAAAACACATCCACAGCACACCCTGGAACCTGCTGGCTGCCAGGGGTGCTGGGTTTCAGTCACTCTGTGTAAACCTGGTCTAACACACCCTAATAACCCGTTTCCCAGAGCTCATCCAACTGCAGGCTGCTAAGCTGGCTGGCATTGCACTTTTATTGCCTTATGCCAGGAAGAGGTGTTTTGTTTCTCTGCATCCAGTATCTGGTGAGTGGGATATTAGCTGTATTTTCAGATTCATGCTGCTACAGATGAACAAGGCTTGTGTTTCTTGTGTTTGTACACAGGGCACAGAGTTGACTCGTGACATGGCTGTGAGTGCTGGCTGATTGCCTCTGCTTCATCAGGGAATTGAGAAAATTTAACTCCCATTACGTAAGTTCACCCTCACTGAAATTTATACAAACACAACCTGGAGGTGTATTGCTGCAAGGGGCTGCTGAGAGGGAACCTGCAAGCTGACAACATCAGGTTTTGCTGGTCCTGCCAAGCCTTGTTGTGGCTTTTCTCGTGCAGAAAATGAAGCTGCAGCACAGTGAACTGCATTGCAGCTGCAGTGGGGGCCCGTCCATCTGCACCATCTGGCAGTGGCTGAGCCTGCAGCCTCACAGGGTCCTGTGACACACGGGGGGAAGCCATGCATGGACAAAAGCACTGCTCACTTCAGCAGCAGGATGAAACACAAGGAGGATTTTGCAGTGACAGTCATTTCTGTGAAATCTCTTGTAGTTAATTCTTCCTGGTGAGGGAGGCAGAGCTCGCCTCCACCACAGGCTGGATTTCTCTCCACCCAGGGTAGATGTTGCCATGCTCCATTCTCAGGTCCCTCATCTCATGATGAAGGTAGTGGTTTCTTTAGCCCATCCTTCCAGATTTCCTGAATATAGAGTAGACTCAAGTGGGAAAAATTGCAAGTACAGCAATGTTGCATCAGTCTCAAGTATTCAGCAGATACTGGGCAGTTTTCTTTCTGCCTGGTTCTTCTAGGTATCCCTCTCTAACAATTCTCATACACTAATATATACTAATATAATATAATATACAATACTAATATACTCATAAAAGCAGTATTTTAGTAATCAGCTCCCAACTGCTGTTACAGAATAGCTCCAAAATTGGTTAAAAAAGCCAGCAGACCCATTTTTATGAATGTTATGAGTGGAAATGGGTAGTGAGTGTTGCAGTGGAAATGCTGACAGTGGTGCAGCCACAGCAGGTCAGGGTGAAAGCCCATCCCTGTTTCAGCTGAGATTTAGACATTGATAGGGACCTTCTGAGTGATTTGCTGCATTCTGGGTGCCAAATTAAAATATCTGCAAGCCCAAAAGAGCCAGAATTTAAGGCACTAAAGCTGTCAGTGTTTAAGGTGGATTTTGAAAGGAAGTGAACCAGTGATAGGTTGGATGGCACTTTGAGCAAACTGCTCCAGTGGAAGTTGTCCCTGCCCATGTCAGAGGGGCTGGAGCTAGATGGTTTTTAAAGATCCTTTCCAACCCTACCCAGCCTGTGGTTCTCTGACCTTTCTTTCCCTGACATGGGCTGTTTATTTCTCCAGTGTCTCTCACACATGCCCCTGCAGATATAAAACAATCTTAGCTTTCACGTTGGGACTCAGACAAACAAAGGCATCAGCAGCAGCCCCCAGAGAGGCTGGGCTGTAATTGAGGTTATTAGCTTTGCTATTTTTCAGAGCACAGAGCAGGCTGGCAAGAAGCCAAGCCTTCCCTGAGCTGGCAGCATCTCTGCTGCATTCGACACCTCCTGCTTCCTCCCCAGCCCCTGCTGCCTCTGCTCTCTCTTCCCCAGACTGCCAATCCCCTGCTCACCAGGGGGCTTTAGAAATGGCAGTGTGTCTGGCTAAAAATAAAATGAAATTTTAATGACTGCAAAATATCCCCCTTTCCACCCAATTGCCCTCTGGAGGAAAGGGGAGGGCTGGGAAGTCAGGGAATGTCCAAGAGTTGGTGCAGGGATTGATGCTTCTCACCTGCTTTACTGAGGTGGTAGGGAGGAGAAAAGAAATAGAACAGATTCTTTAATTAATAATTTTCAAATTTTATTTTGTTGCCTTGTGGTGTTGTGGGTGAAGAAAATTTGCTGGGAATCATTTGTTTGACTTGCAAGTGGGCTGATGGTCCTGTTCATATGGCTGCAATGTAGCTGATACCTGAACACAGAACGTGTCTGGGACTCTGACCAGCACCTCCAAATCTGCCCTTTGGGGCTCTGACCAGCACCTCCAAATCTGCCCAAGCTTGGGCACTCCGGGAGAGCCAGACTGGCAGAAGCTCCTGAGCACTAAGTCAGAGCATCGTGGTGGAGTCCCATGGCACCCCTGGACCTTGTGACTGGATTTCAGAGAGAACTCAGAGCTGCAGTGAGCAGCAGAGTCTGCTCAGCCCGGGTTGAATGAAGGGTGTCGCTTCGAGCCAGATCTCATGAGCTTCCAGCGATCCCTTCACACCCGGAATAGCCCAGCTACCCGGATGGCTTAAAATGAGCAGGATGGCTCTTGTGGCGGTGTTTGAAACAGAAAAACGTTTAATAAGAAACAAAATAACAAACTCTTTACAGAGAAAAGCTGTGCCAGGGCAAGAAGTACTTGCCCTTGCTAAGCACCCCACTAAAGCGATCAAATCTTTTGTTCTGTCCCTTTTCTACCCAATGGCACAGCGGGACTTTTTGGCTCTGGCCCAATTGAACAGCCCCAAGTTTGAGGTGAAGGACAAAGGGTCCTATGAGGTGTCCCTGTACCGAATTCGAAGAGAAGTTTCTGGAGTTTTTGCCTTTTTTAGCAGACAAAGAGTACCTGGAAATTCTATTGTAATTTAGTCACCCTGTCAACAGAAGGCACACTGCTACAGTTGAATCTGTCACTTCCCCCCAGTTTTTCCCATGGGACAAGATGGTGTTACAACACTTGGTGTTTGTGTTCACTTTCCCACATTGCTGAAGCACTGCGTGGCTTCCTCCCCGAGAGCGCTGTGATCCAACACCTCCCTGCCTCTCTCTGGCAGTACTCTGTACCTACTTAAGAAATGACATGGAGACATTGGATTAACCTGTAAATCAGTAGTAAGGCAATGTGTCTTCCCGGGATGGGGCTGGGAGGGAGAACAGCCACGGGTGCTGGATCCTGACATGTTTGCTGCAGGGAGAAGCATTCCCCGTGGCACAGCGTTATGACCTTCCTCATGTGAAATCCTCCTCTGGGGATTGCAAACCCCAACAAACCCCAACACCTTGTGCTCAGAGTTGATAAAAACCTTTCCCTGCCTGTCCATCCTTGCTCAGAAGGCACAGAAAGCCTCAAAGCTGGAGCATCGGAGCTGCTGCAGTCCCGCAGCCAGGGGTGAACAGTGGTGAGGCACCCAGAGCTGAATCAGTCACACAGCACCTCACTGTGCTGGCTGCTGGGAAGCCAGAGGGAATCCCGGGGGTTACCCAGCCTCCCTGGCTGCTCCTCTGCCAGGTACATGCTGGCAAAATCCCAAGGGTGCAGCTCAGCACAAGCCCCAGCCCTGTGGGGGACAACAGTCACATCACCCTGCTGGGATTCCCCTCCTTCCTCAACCAAAAACCCATCACCACAATCACTTTTTCATCCTTGTGTTTGCTCAGTCAGAACAGATAAAGGCAGTCGTTATTTTTATGTGACTTTGTAGATGAAGGTGACATTTCTGACTGCTGTAATTTGATGAGGAAAATAAGGAATCGGCATCTAAAAATTAGTGATGGGTGCTTTACAAATGTCTGGATGCCCAAAAATAGCTGCAGAAGACAGTGCTGCTAGTACATTTTAAACACAAGAATGAGCAATGAAAGCATTCCCAGAACTGCTCGAGGGAATAGCAGACTTTTCATTTAAGGCTGTATTATTTAATTGGATAATCTGATTAAATATATAGGTTATGTGAGGACCTGATACTATCCCCTTTAGGAACTGCTGCATGCAGACAGAAATAAAACAACAACCAATTGCATGTGAGGGAGAGCTACAATAAATGTTATTTTTGATGTAATTGCTCTGGAGAAATTGGTGGCAGATGCATCACGCTGCTATTTGGTTAAAAGGGCTCTTTTCTCTCAGATGAATCAGTTTATGAACTGTAGTGAATTTGCCTTTGCCAAAATAATTGATTAAGTCAGAGCCATCGATAAGGGGTATTTTGCTGGAATTTCCATGCTTTATTTATCCTGTGCTTGATTTACATATGCATGTATGTAAATGCCAGATGTACGGCCTTACCATGGCTGTGCTGCATGAATGGTGTCAGAGAGAGATGCTGGAGCTGCTCTTAGATCCCTGTGGTTTTGGGTTTGGTAGCAGTCACACCGGTCCTGTGAGTTGAGTAAGCTGAATATATTTAACTCAGCTTTTCCTGTGTCTGAGCAGGGGATTTACCATAGCCTGTGGCTGGCTGTCTATTAGCATAACTTAATGGCTGGCTATAAATAGAAATTAAGGGAGGTGCAGACAGAGACTTGCCTTACTAACCTGTCTCTTGGGCCCTTGCCTGTGATCTTCCTTTTTTCTAGATTTTTTCCCCCCTTTTCCACAGTGATAAATAGTTAAAATGCAATTACAATGTTAATTTGTTGTGTTAATGTGCTACAGCAGGAAGCCAGAGGGAACTGCTCTGACAAACTGGAGAGCCAGTCAGCTCCCATTAACCACCCAGGCTGCTGGGGGAGTCCTCTGCCACAAAAAACGGGAAACACAATCAGCAGCTTATCGAGGCTGACACCGAAAGTGATGCAATCAGGTTCAAGTGTCCCACAAGGATCACGGCACTGAATAAAGATAAAGCCACTCAGCCTTTTCTTGCTTCGCTGGGGTCATTGGGAAGGGAAGGATGTCATTAACCAAGCAATAAATCTCATTCCTGAGCCTTCCAGTTTGGGTTTTCTCCCCTGCAGCTCCTCCGTGGTGCAAGGCAGGGGATGGCACCCAGGACCCCTTTCTCCCTGCATGTGGTGCCTGGAGAAGGCTGCCCTAGAGCAGAGGCTGGACAGAGTTAAAGAATAAAGCAGGGATTTATTAAAAGGATTTCCTCCATGGATCCACCTTGGGCAGCACAAGAGCCCAGCCAGGGCTGCACCCAAGATGAACCAAAATGGTCACGAAATGGACACCGGGCACGGGCTCTGTCACTTTTATAAGTTTTGGTCTATTTGTATATTGGAGTTAATTGTCCAATTACAGCTTTAGGTTATCAAGTCCCATCCTTCTTGTTTTTCTCTCTTCAGTCCACATTGTTTGTGCTCTTGGACCTGAGATTTGGGTCATTTGTCCTTGGTCCCCAGCTAGAGAAGGAATTGTTTTGTCTCCCTGCTCTGTGCAGAGAGCTCACCACCCCCTAATATGAAGCTCAGACCCACACACTAAAGCAGCACAGAATCTGAAAAATATAAAAACTAAAACCTGGGGCATCACCTGGAGCGTTGTCCCCAGGCCCCTCTGTTTGTGCAGAGGGAACCCTGCTGGGGGGCAGCTCAGGGGTTCATGGGCTCCAGCACAGGCTGTTGTCCTTCCCTCATGTCCATCCTTTTTTTCTGCTCCTGCTGCTGTGTTATCAAGGGCTTCAGCCCCCTCTCACAGTGCTTTTCATGGCTCTCCCCTGCCCCACCAGCAGCTGGAAGCTGTCCAGACCTCCAAACTGTATCCCAGTGTTCTTTAACACCTTGTTTTTTAAGACACAGCAGGTTTTTCATCTCCTCCCCGTTTATCTGACGTTCCAGGTTCTCTCCCAGTGAAGATGGCAAGAGGCAGAAGTGTTGTCTTTTCTGTTCTTGAAGCTGGAAAGATTTCTCCTGCCATGGGCAGACAACCCTTAGGTGAAGAGCCCAAATTGTGAATTAAGTTCTGAAATATTATTCTTGTCTTGAGAGTGATCCAGTTGCTGCTGTTCTTCTTGTGGGGCCAAAACCACTCTGTGGATGTTTTAGTGCTCTCAGCAGATGGAAATTATGCATAACCAGGGTGCTGGTAGGAATGCTCAGATTTTGCCCTCTGGCTAATATGTCTATTCTATTCCACCTCTGCTTCCTTAAGAATGCTTACAAAGTACAACCTGCTTCAGCAGCACCACTTAGATTTTATTGGGAGACCAAACACAGCCTTAATCAAATACTTTTTTGGTCAGGTCTTACATAAATAAGTAAACCAGTCTCCAAAGCAGATGATTTGCTGGTAATAGAAAAATATCTTTTTATTGTGGTAGCTGGCTTTTCAAGGAATTAAAACTCATTAGCCTCTCCCATTTAGGAAAAAAAAAAAGGCTTTTAAGCATCAATTGAGAATCCATTTACAGGCTCTCTCAAGGCCCTGTGTTACCACATGGATCTGGGGTTATGTCTCCCTAATAAAATACTGGGAAGTGTGGAAAAGCAGTGGGGGAACAGGAATTTCTGAAAGATTTCCTTTCTTTTTTTAAATGAAAACATATGCTCAGATGCTACATTACCATTAAATAACAGAACAAAACAAATTAACAAAAAAAAAACCAAACAAAAAAACCCAACCAATCAAACAAAAAAAGCCAAACAAAAAACCCACAAAAACCAACAAAAAAAATATCCCAAAACAAACAAAAAACCACCCCCACAAATTCTTGTAAACAGGAGAGAATTAGAAGCTCACTGCCAAAATATGCAAATGATGTAAAGTTCAAGGAGGCCAAATGCCATCCTCCTGTTTGTCATAGCACTGGCCTGGCACAGTGCTCAGGGCTTGCAGGGAGGGTTAATGAAAGATATTGGCATTAAAATTCATGTTATCAAGCTAAAGAATATTTGCTTTTCAAAAACTGTGGTAGATCTACATTAGCATTATTTTTGAGTAGTCCAACTCCTCCAGTCTGCAATTAAAGCCAGGTGGTTTGGATCTTGAAGATACCAGAGGTGGGAGAATATGAAAATCCCTTGGAAAACCAGGAGATCCTGTGTGTTTCAAGCTGACTAAGAGCCAAGCACGCTGCTGCAAAGGTGAGATGGGACTGATGCTGCCGTGTCCTGCTTAATCCTTGGGCAGATGTATTTATTATCTCAAGCTGGGTCAAGGGAAATTTAGGTTGGATATTAGGAAAAAGTTTTTCACAGAAAGAGTGATCAAGTTCTGGAATGTTCTGCCCGGGGAGGTGGTGAAGTCACCATCCCTGGGTGTGTTTAACAAAGCCTGGGTGTGGCACTGGGTGCCAGGGTTTAGTTGAAGTGTTAGGGCTGGGTTGGACTCGATGATTTTAAAGGTCTGTTCCAACCTTGTGATTCTGTGATTAGTGCTTGAACACTCTGGCTGCTCTATTGGCCATGAAAAACGGCCTGTGGGGAAACACAAACTCATCACTGAGAGCAGTGTCCACCTCTGTGCAGTGAGTGAAGCTTGTGGCCACACAGCGAACAGCAGAAATAGATGCTGCTGCTGCTCTTTATTCCCTCCTGGAGCAGTGTCCTTTCCATGTGTGAGGTGAGGCAGGACCTGTGTGCTGGCTGGAAACCTCACCATGGGAGAGTACAGAGCATGGGGAAACTTTCCAGGGCAGAGAGATGAAATGAAGATTTAGATTGGGTATTTAAATGTGGCAGGAAGTGTTTAAAAAATATTAGTGAAGATCATCTGCCAAAGTAGCGTTTGCTCCTCCTAAAGCAGCCTAAAGAGAAGGGCACTGTAAATAAGTCAATATATTCCTGATTTACAGAGATCATGCCTTGAGACAGTTCCATGTGTGTGTCCTTTCCCCTTTTACACCTCATTGATGGCTTGGGTGCTGTTCTATTATCATCACCTTAATGAGCTCATGCTGCTCCTGTATGTTCCTTTAGTGTCCAAAGGCACCTCATACACCAGAGCTAAAGACCAGGAGCTTACAAAAACCCATTCCCTTGGTGAACTTCATGAAAGCAGTGATTGCTGACACAGTGTTGTTGTTTTCCTACAAGCAGAGGGGTTCACAGCCTGACTCATCCCAGTGCTCTCCCCACTCAGTGTAAAACTCCTCCTCATGTTGAGGTGAAATTTCTTGTGGTTTGGCCATTGCTCTTCATCCTGTCACTGGGCACCATTAAAAAGTCTGGCACCATCCTCTGACATCCCTTGGAGATGTTTATTTGGATTGATGAGATCTCCTCTCAGCCTTCTCCAGACTCATCAGCCCCAGCTCCTGCAGTCTCCCCTCATAAGGGAGATGCTGCAGACCACAATGAACTTTGGGACTTCCACTGGACCTCTCTAGTAGCTCTTTCATGTTCTGAGTAGCCCAGAACTGGACACAGCACTCTTTTCATATGTCTCCTTGCTGTAAAATCCTGTTTAATGGTAGTATATCAGCACTGACAATTATTTTTAACGGGTATTTCTCATTTCATATAGATTTAAATACTTGGCCATATTTGCCAAGAGAGACAGATTGTTCAAGGCCAGAAAAACCCTCTCCCTCTCTTGGCACTCCACAGGGCCACACAGGTAGAGTAAATTTTAATATTATTGTCTCCAATTTAAAAAAACATTAAGCCAATTTTAGGGGAAAATAAAACAAGCAGTCAGGATTTTCCAGTAAGCCTAACTCATGCTTGCTCTTTAAAATATTATAAATAGAAAAACACCATCAACAAACTCCTTCACCATGCAAGAGCCTAATTTCTTCCTCTCTGCTGAGATCTGGTGTGTTTTTCAGAGTCAGTCATTAATTGTGCTGTATTGTGAGCATTTTCTGCTTCACTAGTTAGTCAGATAGGCAGCAAATGGAGTCAGCTCTAGGTCAGAGAACACAAAAAGCCAACTCCTGCTGCCTCCCAATCAGGTAGGGATATTGAATTGGCCTCCACATAATTGAAAACATTAGCAGGCTGGACAATAAGCCAATTCTTAAACACATGGGTATGAAACACAACAAAGAGACAAGGTCTGAAATTCCCAATGAGCCTGATCCATCTGCCCATGAAAGCAATAGAATTTCCTCCACCTCTAGCAATGGGATCAGACTAGGGTGCCTGGAAAGAAATACCAAGGGCCCAGTGATCTAAAGGTGGAGATCAAAATATTTAACTTCCCCAAAAGCTGTGAACAAAAGCAGGCTTAGCACTGCCAGTTTTTGAACAGGCATGCTGAGACATAGAAAAAGATTTGGGGTATTTTGCTGTGTTTTCAAAAGTGGGTTATTTTGCTGTGTTTTAATAGAATAAAACCTTTTTCTATCTATGAATAAATTGGCACATCTTACTTGCCCAGAGCATCTGCTTCCCTAATTTCTTGTCTAGAAGTTACCTTTAGCCTCTTTCCAACAAAGAGGGGGGTTCTGAAAGGCAGAAGATACCCCTCTATTCCATGGTGTGCATTTTCCCAGACACCAGCTCTTGTTTAAATGAGACCTGGACCTCCAGCTTTCCTGAATATTGTGCTGTTTGCACCTTGGCTAAAAGCACAAAAGCTGAGGGATATCACCTGGTGCTGCAGACATGATACACACAATGTTTGCTGGCTGGGGCTTCAGCCTAAAAAGAGCCACACTTGAGAATCAGACACTGGCCACTGAATAGTGATGGACACTTCTTAGCCAGCCTCCCTCTTTTCCAGCTGAGGAGATATCACAGGCTGACCCTTCTTCCCCTGGGCAGTCTGTAGCTAAATGCTAACCAGGGACTCTGCAACAGGGCATTGCAGAACCCAGCCCATGTCCCTGCTGGGTACAGGCACCATTTGCAGCAGCTGAGTGTGTCCCTGCATGGGGCACAGCAGGTCCCCTCTACCAGGGACTATCTGGGTGGATGTAGGCAAGAAATATCCCTGGGTGAGCACACAGATACTCCCATGCAGGATGTGTGGAGGATAAACTTTCCCCATGGCCAGAGCTATGACCTCCCTTTTCTAAACTTGCTTTTTTTGGTTTCATTGTGTGAGTCGGTGGCAATTGAGATCACCCTGGCCACGGGAATGTGCAGGAGGAGAGGTGACAGCACCTTAAAATGCTCTGCTGTTTATTTACAGTGTAATGTGACCAGAAGAGAAAGCAGAGGCTGCAGCTCACATGGGATGTGCAGGGAAATGGTGCCTTTGGGGATGGATGGGCTGCTCTCTATGGAGTATTTCAAATGCCCACAGAGGCTCACCTCTGCTGCTAAATGTGGGGAAGGGAGAGACAGAGAGGTGAGCGTTCACCACATCTTCTTATGCAGACAATTTTTTTTGCTGGGACAATTATCATATTGCTTGCCATCAAACATCAATTTGCATGTTGTGCTGTAATATCAGGCCTCCAGGCCTGGTCCCCACTGTGGATGCTGTGACAGCAGCAGCCTGTAGATGCATTTTAATCAGAGTCCATTGCATGTGCTGTCTTCCATGTGTCTTCTTGTATAAGAAGTGCAGAATAACAGTCGTGGCTATGCAAAATAAATAAGGAAAGGAACTGTACAAACACACGTGATGGAGCTTCCCTTATCAGGTGAGCAGCAGGGGCAGCCACGTCCTCTGGGACCTGTGAGATCAGGGATGATGATGTGCACTGAGCAGAGGAGATAAGGCAAGGAATAATTCCCCGTTGCCTCAGACTGTTTCAGGCTTCCTATCTACACAATCACAGCCCCTCGCTCTGTGTAGGCTGAGCGTTTGGCACTCGCTCCAACAATGCCCACCCAGCGTATCAGCAGCGCGACAAAATGTCCCAAATCCAGAGCTCCCAGTCTGCCCAGCTCAACCCCGCTGAGAGCTCAAAGTCAGCGCTGGCTGCTCCTCTGTGATTGGCCCCCAAAGAGCAAAGGGATTTCCTGAGCAAAGGGACAACTGGAAAAAGGATGGATGGATGGATGGATGAATGGATGATGGATTGATGATGGATGGATGGATGGATGAATGGATGATGGATTGATGATGGATGGATGGATGGATGAATGGATGATGGATTGATGATGGATGGATGGATGGATGAATGGATGATGGATTGATGATGGATGGATGGATGGATGAATGGATGATGGATTGATGATGGATGGATGGATGGATGAATGGATGATGGATTGATGATGGATGGATGGATGGATGAATGGATGATGGATTGATGATGGATGGATGGATGGATGAATGGATGATGGATTGATGATGGATGGATGGATGGATGAATGGATGATGGATTGATGATGGATGGATGGATGGATGAATGGATGATGGATTGATGATGGATGGATGGATGGATGATGGAGGGATGGATGGATGATTGATGGATGGATGGATGTTGGTGAGTGGCTGTACCTCCAGTATCCCAGGAACCTACAGAAACTGCCCTAGAGGTAATCTGGGGACATAAAACCTCAACCAAATCACACTCTGCTGTAACTCCATGGGGGCTAAAATTGATCTCCTGCAGCCACTGTATTCTGTATAAAATAAACGAATGCATGTCAGGACCAAGGCTGCCAGGGCTCCAGGAGTGCTTGGACACTGCTCTCAGGCACAGGGTGGGATTCTTGGGGGTGCCCTGTGCAGGGACAGCACTTGGACTCCATCCTCGTGGGCCACTTCCAGTTCAGGAGAGTCTTGATTCTACGTGCAGGGCATTTGTGTACATTTCTCCACCTCCACATTTGAAGACAATTAATTTATTACGTCTCAGGAAATAAACTTGCTTCTTCCATCAGGCAGTACTCTGCTGAGGGGGTTGTGCCCATTCAGAAATCCTTCTTTACAACCTTAGGCATTGTTTTTTGCTGATGCAAATCCCACGTCAGAGGCGTGGTGCAGCAGCTCTGCGGCCTCTCCGTGGGCACAGGGAAGTGCTCCAGCTGTGCAGAGCCCAGCTCATCAGGCACGGGAGAGGCACAGTGGGTTGTAAACGCCAAGCTGACGAACTCTGTGTGAGGTGTTCAATGTTCAAGCAGTAAAACAGATTTTAGCTCTTGATTTTCCTCAGGTTCACTCTGGACAGCACCTCGGAGGCGTGTCCCAGTTGCTGAGAGCAGACGGCTGGGGAGGAGGAGGGGGAAGCACGGCTCTTGTGCAGGTGAGGGCTGAAATGCCATCGGTGACGGCAGCAGAAATCCCTGGGATGCAGCGATGGGAACCTCTGGAATCAGCTCCTTGGGATGCTGCTGCTGTGCCACTGCTGGTACAGCCACGGGGGCTGTGAGGATCACAGAACAGCAGATTGCAAGCAGCACGGAAACGTGGGCACCTTCACCGAGTTTCAGAGCAAACAGCTCACAGGGGTGACGGAGGCAGTTCACAACGCTCAAAGAATCCTGAAGGAAAATGATTTTCAGGCTTTGCAACAGTTCCAGAAAGGTGAAAATGAATCTCTGCCTCGCCCCAGCCCTGTGCTATAAACTGACACCTTTAACAATGTGCTTTTACTCCTGGTTCTGTTGCAGCTGAGGCCCCTCCGCTGCTCCCTGAGTGTGATGTCTGTGCTCAGGTCCATGTGGGAGAGCAGTTGCCACCTCAGCAAATTAGACAGCTCCGCTGGGATTGCTGGCAGGGGAGGGAGCCTTGTGCTTTTACAGGTGCTGTAAATTTGATGATGGCCCTGGCCAGAAGTGAGAAGAGGATCGCTGCCTGGTTTCCAGTGAGAGGTTTCACTCTGTGGGCAGTAGCCCTCCTTCCACCCCCAGCACGTTCCAGAGGAGCTCCTGTGTGCTCCTCATGCAGTGCTTGGGGTCTGACCAAAACCAAGCCCTCAGTGCCCAGGTGAGTCTGTCCTGGGACAGGAGCGAGTGGAAAAGGCTGAACTTCCACTGCTGAGTGGAGGACAAGGCACACAAGCAGAAAAATCCCTTCTGTTGTCACAGGTGTGTTTAGTCTGGCCCCATGTCAGGGCATTCCTGCAGAGACCCCATCCCTGGCAGTGTCCAAGGCCAGGCTGAATGGGGCTTGGAGCAAACTGGAATAGTGGAAGGTGTCCCTGCCCATGGCAGGGGGTTAGAATGAGATGGTTTTCAGGTTCCTTCACACCCAAACCATTCTATGAAGACAATGTTTTCTGTACTATCACTAAGACTTGGATCCCAGCAAGGCTGTGTGTGTGTGCTGGCAAAATGGCATTGGTACTACCTAGAAATCAAAGGAAACAATCCCAGAGTAACAAGAAACCTGGGAAAAAACAGAGAGAGAGATACAGAGTTTGATCATAAAATAAAACTTTAATTCTTATAAAGCCCTAAATGAGACACAGAAAGGGCAAATATTTGTTCTGCTGCTGACCTTCTCAGGCAAATAGCACATCAGGCCCTGTGGGGCTGGAGGCATCGTGCTGCTGGGAAGTGAGAAATCACCAAAAGCCAGAGTGGGCTGTAGAGAACCAGCTGATTACTCAAGGGAGTTGAATTCCAGTGCAGTGAGAAGCCCTTACCTGGATGAACGTGCCCAAACAACAGATATATTTTTGGCATTACTTTTTGCTGCTGAAGAGAGAGGAATTAATTTCCAGTGTAGGTCTGGAGTTCAAATTCAAACATATTTTCAGCATAGGTACAATTTTCTGCATGTAATTGGTCCTGCTGTCTCAGCTAGAGGATAGTTTTTAGTATTTTGAACTGAAAAATGATCTTCTAAAAATTTTTGGTAGAGTTTTCCATTCCATCACACTAAGAAGATGATTTAGGTGATGTCTGTGCCTTCAAGGGCACAGCACTGTTGTCACTTCAGGGAAAGGTGCTCACCTGAGCTGGGCACATGGCACAGTCACAGAATCACAGAGTGGTTTGGGTTGGGATGGACCTTGTAGACCATCTCATTCCACCCCCTGCCATGGGCAGGGACACCTTCCACTAGACCAGGTTACTCCAAGCCCAGCCCAGCCTGGCCTTGGACACTGCCAGGGACAGGATATCCAGCCAGCCACCTGTTTTCAGCTCCAAAACGTGATTTTTTTGCTCCTACTTGGAGCTTGTGCCTGTGGGGCTGACACCAGCCAGCAAAGCAGCGGTGGCTCTGCTCTCTGCCCAGCCCGGAGGTTAGGGCAGGTTTAAGATATAAAGGAAAAGACTACCCGGGAGATGAGCTACAAAATTAACCCCTGGCTGATGGGTTAATGGGGAGTGGGGTGGGTGTGCTCCTCCTGGCTTCAGGTTCCTTCCTCACAGCCCTCCTCTTGCCGAGACCGCCCCTTCCCCGAGCAGTGTCTTTATCGGGGCAGCTGATCACCTCGGTAATGATGCCGTTTGTGACCAATCTTCCAGGATTAAAAATGAACTGTAGCTGCTGCGGCTTCCACCTTTGCCGCATAGCAACGAGAGCAGAAAGTCAATTAATTACCTTCTCGCTGGAATCCAGGGGCCCTTTCGTCCTCGGCTCAGCCGAGTGTGTAATGGAAAAGGGATCGAGGCAGGCTGCAGCTGGCCAGCTGGGAATTGCATGACAAAGTGAAAGATGAGCTCTGGCAAAAAGAGGAGAGGGAGGGTGCTGGGAGGAAACCCTCATCCCATAGGTTCATTAAAAAAAAAGTAAGATGCTACTGATTACACAATTATTGACTTATTTCCCTGCTTTCAGCCCTGATGATGGCTCTGCAGACACCCTGTCTTGTTGCAGGGCACCACCTGAGCTCCTGGAGACATGGGATTATCTGCTCTGACACCCTCCCTGCGTCAAAACTCGGCTTTCAAGAAGTTTATTTGGGTGACAGTCCCTTTTTGGCTGCTGTTTCTTTGGGTAATGGCCCCTTTTGGGCTGTTGTAACATCTCTCATTGCCCCAGAGTTTCCAGCCAGCAGCTGTTTGGTTGCTGTGAGAGCTGGTTTTGGATGTGACTCTTCCACTGCTCTTCCTGGTGGCTTTCTGTGGTGAAGGTTAATGGGAAAGTCATTCTAAAGGTGGAATTTCCTTGGAAAGATTTGACTGATGGGTAAAAACAAACTGAGAAGCCATGGGTGGTGATCTGAACAGATACTGGGTTTGACTCAGCAGAGGACATGCAGCTTCTCTGGAGGCAGGGGCTGGTAAGGTCACCCTCAGTCCTCCCACACAGAACTCCCTCTGTTCTGAGGGAAACTGGAAAGTGAAGGAAGATAAGGACTATTTTAATGTCCCTTTATCAGATCTGACAGCTTCAGAGCCCTCGGTAATTGTCTGTTAATGAGAGCAAATAAATGTCACCTCTGGCCCCTCTAGTTCAGCCGTGTCACTCAGGTCACCTGGCAGGGGTTGGAGAGGGGACATCAGGACTGAGACTTCCTGGGGCAGGAAAGAAGGGACAGTGGGAGGGAGGGCATGAATTGGCGTGTGCAGGAGGCTCCAGCATGGTTGTGGTTGAGCCATGGGGTGAGGAGGGCTCTGTGTGCTGTGTCACTGTCACTGTTGCAGTGACAGCCAGCAAGGTGACAGAGGGAATGTCAGGGAGAAATCTGACATCAGGTGCTAGAAATGAATCCTGGTTTGTAGAAAGGATCAAACCTAGAGAGACCAAGGAATGTGAGACCCTCTATTTAACTTTCCCTCTGGGCACTTGTGTCCCACTGTCACTTGGGATGTGAGCTGAACCAGGCTCCCGTGATTTATCTACAGTGACAGAGCTACAGCAGCTGAAATGGAACAAGGAAGTTTGATCTCTGCATTCCTGCACAGATAGGAAATTTGGAATCCCCGGCTGCCCTTTCCCCATCAGGGGTTTGTGCTGCTTGTAGGAGTTTTTTGGCAAAACCAAGTGCCCATCTTTAACAGCCAAAGACTTTGATGTGGCAGGAAGGATGTCAGCTCCTCCTGGAAGAACAGAGAGGCTGCTGTGCCCAGTTTGGTGAGTTCAACGGCATTTGCAAGCCTTAGGAAACAAATCTTGAGGATCTTCTACCTGGTGCAACCACCAAAAGTTTATTTAATACCTAGTCCTAAGGTGAGATGTGAGGTGTTGGAAGAGGGTCCCTGAATCACAGTCCTGTGTGGAACAGCACAGCCCTCTCCTTCCCCAGCCTTGCAGTCTCCTCTCACTCAGCTTTCTAACGTGGAGAAGGAGTAACTTTAAGTCTCATTATTAATTTACCTCATCTGCAGTTTACATGTGTGCAGGGGGAGGTAATCACAGAGCTGCCTTCCCTGCTGCTCTCTTCCTGAGGTTTTATACTCTCCAAATTTCTTTTTGTCATAAATCAAATTAACTAAATTGCTGAAGAAGTACTGTTCTATTAAAAGCAAATAGTGTTGTGATGCCAGAAGTTTATTATGAGAACCATGTTTTTAATAGTAATACTTTGGGATTACAGGCTGCTAAGTTCAGAGTTTCAAAGTTTGAAGACTGCTTAACACTCCCCTGTGAAATACATATTTCTGATACGCATTTACAGAGGCCTACAACATGGTAAAGATGGATGACAAGGTATAAATGTGGTTAAAATATTGGTTATTTCATTTGCTGAAGATCCTTGGATCCCCACACAAAGCTGTAGAGGTGCCTGAAGTCCTGGTGGTCCTGAGTGGGTTTGGGAAGCTCCTGAGCCCCAAAGAGTGAGCCCAGCTGGTGCATTCATGGCCTCTTTCATGGGATGCAGTGATGCACTTCATCAACAGCTTGTCCCTTTATCAGGAGCTGTCCCAGGAGCAAAGTGGTGTGGGGGAGCAGCAAACCAGCACAGCCAGGCTCCCCAGCGTTTGAGCTTCCTTCCTGCTGGAAAAGCAGCAGCAGGGGAGGGTGAAGGCCTCCATAACCTGCAGGGTGTCCCAGATGGATGCACCCCACTGGGCTGGGCCCCTGGAGTGCTCAGTGCAGGGTGGTGCTGGTACCACGAGCACCTCTGGGCACCCACCCTGGGCTGCTGCCCCCAGCTCGCTGCAAGGATGGAGGCAGTGGCAGGAACGCTGCTTTAGTGCCCAGAAAGTACTGATTTGCAAATAAGTTTTAATCTCATTTTCCTTCCTCTCTTAATTCAAAGGCTTAAGCTAAATTCATGGAAAGGCACAGAATCTGTCCCTGTAACAGCCATGAAGCAGAGACCCTCGGGCTCCTGGAAGCTGCAGAGCAGACCCCAGGTGAGAACCACCCTGGCTGCACCTTGCCTAGTCCTGGGCCCATTTCTACCTCTTATGGAGCAGAGCATCCCACCAGGAAGTGACCAAAATCCCCACGGGAGCTTTGCTGCAGTGCTAACAGGGGAAATTTCCGTGTTGCTGAAATATTTGCTGTGTGTCAGTGTGAGCTGCACAGCTGTGCTGCTGCATCACCAAAAGGACATCCTCTGCTGCAGCTGTGATTTCCAGCTCATGGTCTGATCCCTCTTGATTATGTCCTGGCAAGGGATAATTTCTGTCCTGCTCTAGTGCCTGTTCTCTTTCTGTACATTATCCTTGATGAAAGAAGAAAGACTCCTCTGCAAAGGTCTGGTCTTCTGCCTGTGGGGTTGGTGCTGAGCCCCCAGGTCTGGCTGGACTGCTCTGGTGCCTCTGCACAAGAAACTCCTGTGCTTGCTCCTGAGGACAATAAATATTACCCTGTCCCAGCTTTGCTATCTGGAGTGCTGACAAGAAAGCTTTTCAGGTCAGAGTATTTGAGAAACTCTATAGAAATGCTGCATTTAGGCTATCATTACTGGGTTCTGTCCCTGTGACTGGCCCTGGAGTCAGCACTGCCTGCAGTGTGAGGTACTGAGGGTTATTATGGGTACCCTGCAACAGCAGATAAAGACACTGATGAGCTGATCTCTCTGAGCCATATAAGAATAGGCAGGTTCTCTAGTGCTTGTGTTGGGCACAGGTCACTGCATTTCCTTGCACCAGGAGGGCTGGTTCTGCCCATGCCTGTCCCCTCTGGCCTCACACAGCCGGGCACTCACACCCTCCCTGTGCTACAGTGAGCTGTCCCTTTTGCATTGCGCTGCTCACACTGGCATGGTGGCATGAAAGGGAATGATGTCTGTGGAGCCTTCCTGCAAAAAGAGGTTTGTTTTTTTTTTCTCTTCTTTCTTTCTTTTTTTTTTTTT
>VWZP01008041.1:180603-221286 GCA_013396995.1 Dicaeum eximium
CGCAGCCGCCCCTCGCCGGGCGACCGAGTCCCGTCCGCCGCCCCGCCGCCCGCCCGCCCCGTCGGGTCTCCGCATCCCCGAGGGTTCGCGAGCAGCGGAGCCACCAGAGCCGCCGCCATGGCCACCCTCCTCCGCAGCAAGCTCTCCAACGTGGCCACCTCGGTGTCGCACAAATCCCAGGCGAAGGTGAGCGGCATGTTCGCCAGGATGGGCTTCCAGGCGGCCACCGACGAGGAGGCGGTGGGCTTCGCCCACTGCGACGACCTGGACATGGAGCATCGGCAAGGGCTGCAGATGGACATCCTCAAGTCCGAGGGCAGCGAGGAGGGCGGAGAGCCGCCCCTGGAGGGGGACATCCACTACCAGCGGGACGGCACGGGGCCCCTGCCGCCCTCCGCCTCCAAGGAGGCCTGCTCCGAGCTCTCCGGGCAGGGCAAGCCCAAGATCACGGCATGGGAGGCGGGATGGAACGTCACCAACGCCATCCAGGTACGGCGCCGCGGGGCACCGGGCAGCGCTCCCTGATCCCGGTCCTGTTACGTGCTCTGTATCTCGGCCAGCAGCCCTGGGCTGATTGCAAACCGGATTCGGGGAAAAGGGAACTAAAGGGGAAAAAAAAAGAAATAAAAATAGGTGATAGATAGAGTACAATATACAGGGCAGGAGGAAGGAAGGAAAAAGAAAAACAGATTTAAAAAAAAAAAGGAAATTAAAACCCCCCAGCCTGGCTTTCTGCTTTGCCTCCTCCCCACCCCTGAACAGGGCACAGTGCCAGGGAGGGGCCCAGGCCCCAGCCCTGTCATGCTGGAGCTTCTGACCCCACTAGGCTGCCCCAGCAGGGGTCACAGACAAGGAGGGACAGGGTGTGACAGGGCTGGTGGTGGGGCTGCACTGGCGTGGGCCCAGTCTGGCCCCTCTGGATGTCCCCAGCTATGGAGGTGCTGGTGCACTGAGAGGGGCTGGGCACAGAGCGGGTAGAGACTGGGGCAAAGCCCGGGCACCCAAACCTTGCTGGCGCGCCGTGGGTGCTCGGGGGTGCGATGACGCGGGCGTGACTGCGCGGGCGTGACCGTGGGGGCGGCACAGGGACAGGGCTGCGTCACCGCGGGCGCGTGGCACGATGCGTGAGCGCCTGCGTGGGCGCGGCGGTGCGTGGGCACACAGAGCGTGCACGTGACGGCCGCGCTGCGGCTGCGTGGGCCGGGCCCCTCGGAGATCCAGCAACACGGTTTCCGTTTTGTCTCTTTCTAGGGGATGTTTGTTCTGGGCCTGCCCTATGCCATCCTTCACGGTGGATACCTAGGACTCTTTTTAATAATTTTCGCCGCAGTGGTTTGCTGCTACACTGGGAAAATCCTTATTGCCTGTCTTTACGAAGAGAATGAGGATGGGGAGATAGTCAGGGTGAGAGACTCCTACGTGGACATCGCGAACGCGTGCTGCGCGCCCCGCTTCCCCACCCTCGGGGGCAGAATCGTGAACGTGGCTCAGATCATTGAACTGGTCATGACCTGCATCCTCTATGTGGTGGTCAGTGGGAACCTGATGTACAACAGCTTCCCCAACCTGCCCGTCTCCCAGAAGTCGTGGTCCATCATTGCCACGGCAGTGCTCCTGCCCTGTGCGTTCTTGAAGAACCTCAAGGCGGTCTCCAAGTTCAGCTTGCTCTGCACATTAGCCCACTTTGTCATCAACATCCTGGTGATCGCCTACTGCCTCTCCAGGGCACGTGACTGGGCCTGGGACAAAGTCAAGTTTTACATTGATGTCAAGAAGTTTCCCATCTCCATTGGCATCATTGTTTTCAGCTACACCTCCCAGATCTTTCTGCCTTCCTTGGAGGGGAACATGCAGAACCCCAAGGAGTTTCATTGCATGATGAATTGGACTCACATAGCAGCTTGCATCCTTAAGGGACTCTTTGCCTTGGTTGCCTACCTGACCTGGGCTGATGAGACCAAGGAGGTCATTACAGACAACTTGCCATCCACCATTAGGGCAGTAGTCAATATTTTCTTGGTGGCCAAAGCCTTGCTCTCGTACCCCTTGCCGTTCTTTGCAGCTGTAGAAGTCCTGGAGCGGTCCCTTTTCCAAGATGGAAACAGGGCTTTCTTCCCCAACTGCTATGGGGGTGATGGGCGGCTCAAATCCTGGGGACTCACCCTCAGATGTGCCCTGGTAGTTTTCACCCTGCTCATGGCTATTTACGTGCCCCATTTTGCCCTCTTGATGGGTCTTACTGGGAGCCTCACAGGCGCAGGGCTCTGTTTCCTGCTCCCCAGTCTCTTCCACCTCAAACTCTTGTGGAGGAAGCTCTTGTGGCATCATGTCTTCTTCGATGTTGCCATTTTCGTTATAGGTGGTATCTGCAGCATCTCTGGGTTCATCCACTCTTTAGAAGGTCTCATAGAGGCTTTCAGAACCAATGCTGAAGACTAAGGAGGGGCCAGAGTCGGGTGCAGGAAGAGAATTGCATCAAACATCCACATAGCCAAATAATTCTGCATCCCTTTAATGGAAAGAGTCATTATTTTCGTTACGTGCATCCAACAAATTCTATGTCATAGAATCTTCAAACTAAGGAGAATAAGAAGAGATGAAAGTGCTCGCCCTGATGTCTTTTTAAATAAGCTCAGATTTAAATCTATTTTTCTGTTATTTAGATTTTTTGGAAGGAAATTATCTGGTGCCCCACCCCTATCTCCTCACTCGTTGCCTGAAGCTTGGCCCCCACAAACGGCCTGTTGGGAAACAGTCGCAGTTTTCAACACTCCTCACAGATATGCAATTCAGTGTTTCAGGAGCTGAAACACAGGTGCCGATTCCGTGGGACTGGGTCGCTGCGCTCACAGACGGAAGCAAACCCGCCCCGCGGTGGGCGCCGGGAGCAGGGACCTTTGTTTAACCCTTTGAGAGATGGATGTAGATGAGACCCAGATTGTACAACCAGCCCAACAAGCCCAAGCAGCGTCTGACGACCGGTGATGCCGCTTACCTGCAATGTTTACACCGTAGTCACATAAATGTCAGGACTGCTCGATTCTTCCATCCGAATCCACACCGAGGAACGGCGCTTCCCATCAAGCACTAATGTGTTGCCTCTGGTTGAAATCGCAGCCCTGGAGTCCATTTCTCGGTGACTTATGTTTCATTTCGTTTTAACAATTGTTATTTCTAAATTAAGAAAAGCGAAAAAAAAATATAAATATATGGTTGGATTTGATGTCGTTCAGGATTACAGAAACAAAACTACGAAACAATTCATTCTGTGCAATCTACCAGATCCGTGGAGCTGTTTCCAATGTACGTGTGGTGTCATTGTGGTAAATAAGATGACAAATGTATATCAGAAAAAAAAAAAAATCTATCTTTAACATATAATGTGGTACATAAATATATCGAACAATAAAGAGAAAACATAGATGATGAGGCTGGCCTGGTTCATGGGGGGCTTGGAGGAGCAGGGCAGGGGCAGAGGGAGGTTCAACCTCTTCGTGTCGGGGCTACAACATCCTCGGGCTAAGGGGAGGCAGCGCCGGGTTTCCAAAGAAGGTGGCATTGCGCTGTTTGCAAGAGGTAGGACACATTTTTTGGGAAGAAGTCGTCTTACAGCTGGGGGTGGCGGGGCTGCTTTCACCCCCTCCTCACAGTTTTGCTTTCCCCCGTAGTGCTCAGACTCCGGGGACGGGAGTTTGCAAATGCACCCCGAGGTTTTTGTTCTTGTGAAAGAGGAGAAACAAATCCCCTCACAAACAAACAAAAAAGGAGAAAGAAATAAACGAAATAAGGGGCTGGGTGTACCCCTGGCTTGATCTAAACTCACCGAACCCTGCCCACGGGTGTGGAGCGTCGGGCTGATCCCCGCTGCGGGCAAAGCCGCCACCGCGGGGGAGGTCAGCCCCACACTCCAATCCTGTGACCGAAACCACCTCGATTTACACAGTTTTAAAAGCCACGACAATTAATTGTCCATCCGCTGCCGCTATACAGCGAGGATGAGGATGGCGGGACCCACCGGCAGCGCTCCCGCAGCACAGGCACAGCTGAGGTCCCCGTGGGGCTCCTATTATTGCCCCCAAAACACACCGAGCCCTGGCAGGGCTGGGATGTCCCCCCATCTCCCCCGCCCGGTCCGGTCCGGTCCGGTCCGGTGTTAGCGGGCAGCTCCGCAATGCGGTACCGGGGGCGGGAGGGGGGTGTTGGCACAAGCTGGGAGAGGGGCTGCGGGCGGCAGCGGGGGATGTCCCTGCCCGGGGAAAAACTCATTTCGGGCGGTTTTCTGGGCGGCCTCCGAAAGAAAAGGACAGGGGAGCTGTGGGGTCTATGCCGTGTGGGGACAGGGTGCTGTGGCGCCGGAGGTGGGTGAGTGTGGGGGGCATCGTGGTGGGGCGCCTGCCCTCGGATTAACCACATCTCCCTCCACGCCGGTGCCCTTGCTTGGGGACATTCAGCAGCGTCCTACCCCGTTCTCAAGCTCATCCCCATCATCTTCATGCTCACTCCTACCTCCATCCTCACCACTTCATCCTCATCACCCCTGCTCCCACCCCGGTGCAGGTGACCCGTGATTGCCGCCCTGCCGCAGGCACCGACAGCCCGATCCGCCCCCCGCCCGTGCGCTGCCCGCCCGCAGCCGGCCCGGAGCGGCCACGGCGGCCGAGCGCCCTCGCCCGACGGCTCCCCCGGCCCGGAGCCACCGCAGCCATCCACGGGAGCGGGATGTGCCCGGCCCAGAGCCACCGGAGCCATCCACGGGAGCGGGATGTGCCGGCCCGGAGCCACCGCAGCCATCCACGGCCGGGAGCGGGATGTGCCGGCCCGGAGCCACCGCAGCCACCCACGGGAGCGGGATGTGCCCGGCCCGGAGCCACCGCAGCCATCCACGGCCGGGAGCGGGATGTGCCGGCCCGGAGCCACCGCAGCCACCCACGGGAGCGGGATGTGCCGGCCCGGAGCCACCGGAGCCATCCACCCGCGATGAGTGGAGCCAGCCCGGACGGGGCCTTCTCTTCAGGGGAGCTCACTGCTCTTGCTTCTGCCCTGAGCTCTCTGTTCCAGCTCTGCTTTCTCCCCAGGGCTATGATAAGGGGCCAGCGTGGGAGCAGATCCAGCCCGTGTCCCTGCCCTGAGCAGGGCTGAGATAACCCCTCGGATCCTGGGAATAAGTGGAGAGCTGAGGTTGCCTGCAGGTTGATACAGCGCCCTGCACATCTCTGGTTTGCATCGGCTTTGCACATGGTGCTTTCAGGGTGTTTCTGTCTCTGTGTTTCCCACCAGGGAAGCAAAGGGACACATGCCATGCCATGCCATGCCATACAATGCTGCAGCAGCATGGCAGCTGGCTCTCCTCTCCTGCAGGCAGCTGCTTGAGTCTGGACACAAGATGCTCACAAACTAACGTGTCCTGGTCTCTGTGCTTTACAGGGTCCAAAAGTTCTCTGGTTCAGGGTACATGATGATGGAAACCGTTTTCTGAAGCTTTAATTTTGCAGAGGTTTTAACCCTAATTCAGCACTTTTTTTTCCCTGTCGAGCAGAAGTGGCCCCTGCTGCACTTGGGGCTGCAGGAAGATTTGTGCCCTTTTTGTGACAGCGAGGAGAAGGTCAGGGATCCTCGCTACTATCCCTCAGGGTGAAGAATAGGAAAGCTTGACCAGAGAGCTCCCTCAGCTCCTGCAGAGGCCCCTCACATCCCTGAGCTCCCCAAGCTGCTGCTGGCAGGGAGAGACCCGGGCTTGAGGAGCTCCGCGGGCCCTCCCGGTGCCGCCCGGCAGCAGCGCGGGGATGACCGGGCACCTCAGCGTCTGCCTCGCTGCGCTTTGCAGCTGTGGCCAAGCCAGCGATTTCCCAGCGAGCCCCAAGGGGCTTTGTCTCGCTGTCAGCTCTGCTCAGGCGCTTCCCTCCGTGCTCCTGCCGGGAGCCGGCGCTCGCTGGCGGCTGACGAGCGAGCAGCGTGCGAAACGAGCGGGCTCCGCAAGCCGAGCGATGAGCAGAGGCTTTGTCCTCTAAAACTGTCCGTGCCTGGGCGGACGTGGCTCTTGGTGAAACACTCGTGCCTCGGGTTGGAGCACGGGCAGCCCCTCCAGCCCATCGCAGCACACATTTTGGTGCTGTGCTGGTGAAAGCCTTCGTGCGCCCGGTGCTGTGGGACATGGGCAGCCCCATCAACAAGGGATGCAGCGCAGTGAGGAAAATAACCCCCAAAACAGCAGCAGGTTTAACTTGAACAAAGCAGAAATGTTCTGAAAAGCCAGGGTAATGGCAAAGTCTGATCTGTGTTCCAAATGGCTTTTGTCTGTGCTTCATAGCTTCTGGTCATGTGCTGCAACAATCCTCTAAACCTTCTCACTCTGAAAACCAGACAAACAAAGGCCCTCTCTGCACTACCAGGGAACGGATTTATTTCTCTCTGTGTCTTTACAGTTCCTCAAACACAATGGGGACCTCTATTTGGGCTCATTTCCTGAGACGTGAGGGTAAAACCAAATCTCTGCTGCCCTCATGCATCCCCACAGTTGTGCCATCCAATGGGACCATGGGTGGGAGCCGGAGTGAGGTGAGGGCTGAGCCCACTCCTCCCTGTGTGCAGAGGGCAGGTCTGCCTCCTCCTCACACATGGAGCCAGGGACCTTGCCTGTGGTGGCAGCTGGATATCTTGGCCTCATGAAGTTTGGGTACTCCATATGACATAGTCCAGGCTATTTCAGAGAATGCTTATTTTGATGGTGGCACCAATGTTCTCCATCAGCTGTTTTGGTACAGCTTTGGAGTTTGTGTTTCAGGTGAGGAGCTGGAGGCTCCACCAGTGACTCCACCAACACACTCAGCTGTCAGACTCTTGTTTGGGCCCCCACATAGGGATGTGTGATCACTGGTGCTGGGCTCCTGCAGAGGGGAAGCGAGAGGAATTTGTGAGGGAGCAAATTGGGGGGGGGCATGGAGGGCAGTAGATTTTGGCTCTAAGAGTGCTCCTCTGGGCTCAGTTCTGATGTGCCCATGGGTCCTCCTTGGATTCTCAGGTGGCTCTTCCTCTGTATGAGTGGCCCAGGGTCCCCAGAGCAGGAGACACACAGGAAGCAGAAGGGAAGTTGAAGGACTGTTGGACCTGCACTGACCAAGCACGTAAAATTCCCTGGATTTCTTGCCCCTCAGTGCTGCCAGGGGGCAAGGCTCCATCTCACCCAGCTCCTTCCTGTCTGGCAAGGTCTGTGGGCTGCTGAGGGATTGACAACAGGTCATGTTCACAGCCAGGAGGTCCTGCTGGAGTTCGGGAGGTGCCCCATGCCTCATTACCTCTGCTGGGACCCGGCATGTGACCCAGCACAGCCTCCAGCAAACTGAGCATTTTGTTCTGACCCTTTGCACTTCCCTGCCAGCCAGCTGCCCTCTAATCCCCGCAAGGAGAGATTTTCCTCTCCCACCCCAGCTCCCTGTGCCTTGGTCCCCTCAGAGAGCGGGCAGGGTAATAATTTACCACCTGCCACAAGCCACTCCTTCGGACTTTTTCTTCGACCTTCAGACTGCATTGCCAAAATAAAAACAACGGGAGGGAGAGCGGTGCAAGCTGCTTCCCACAGCGAGAGGGTGACAGTGGCCGCCAGCCCTGCTGCCACATCCAGGAGCCCAGGCTGCAGGTAATGCCCATTTGATTTCTCTGGGATGATTGTGACTTTTAGTGAGTTCCTGAAGCAGAGGGAGCAGCACAGGGTTTTGTGAGGGACCTGTCCCTTGCTGCCAGGGGCCTGGCTGGCCTGGGGAAGAGCTGCTCCCCAGGGCTGGCAGCTGGAAGTGGAGGGGGGGCAGAATTCCAGCATTGGGGTTGTTCCCCAGCTGTGGAGAAGTCCAGAGAGGAGACGAGCAGCCTCCTTGCTGCCCCTGTAAACTAGCTGGGAAAATTTCTGGCGTTAGCTCTGCCTCCCCCAGGAAACTTCCATCAAAGGAACTTCCATCACCCTGCTTGTCCCTGCAGCCTCACATCAACTCAGCTGGGTGAGCTCCTGTGGGGAGCACCCATGGGTGTTCCTGAGCTGGGTAATTTCAGGAGCTGGCAGAGCCCAGCTGTGTGTCCCCGTGGTCCTGGGCCACCTGCACATGGAAAGGAGCCTTCAGCTCCACTGGGATTTGCAGCCAGCACCAGAAGGGTGAAGTTTACACAAAAAAAATCAGGTTGTGTTGGCTGTGGTCTCCTGGGCTGTGAGAGTCTCTGAGGCTGGGCCTGGCGAAGCTCAGGGGTGTCCAGCAGCCTTCCAAGAGAGCATTCCCAAAACCCCTCTCTGGCAGGACAGGGAAGGCTGCTCCTGCTCAGTTGTAGTGCAGGGGAACAGAGCTGGGCTTAGCAGATTTCAGGACGGCTCTGCTGCTCTTGCACAGAGGCTCACAGGTCCTGGCAATACCTTGAGCTGCTCACTGGACCCAGGATGTATAACTCTGCTGGAGACAACCTCTGGCTGTGCCAGCACCATTTGCACTTGGATAAAAAGGGCTGAAAACATGGAACCATGCAGCAGAGCTGGAGCTGGCAGCTCTCAGGGATGGAGCAGGCAGAGGGAGGCATTCCCAGGGATGCTGCACCCCCAGCCTCTCCTGATGCAGCCCGTGCTGTGCCAGCAGTGAGGGGCCTGGCCTTGGGCAGTGCAGCTCCCAGAGCCACTTCTGAGCTGCTGAGCCCTGCTCAATCCAGCCAGGACACTGCTCCTCTGCCCTTGTCCCACCACCTTGTCCCAGGGGTGGTGGCCCTGTGTCACACTGACCTGTGCGACAGGGGAAAAGAGGTATTCACCCAAAAAACAGGTTTTGGGGTTTGTGGTTTTTGGGGTTTGTGGTTGTGTTTTGTTTTGGTTTGGGTTTTTTTTGTGTTTTTTGGGAGGGGAGTTGGTTGGTTGGTTTGGGCTTTTGTTGTTTTTGTTTTTGGTTTTTTTTTTTCTGTTGGGTTTTTTATTTGTTTGTGCTTGTGTTAGTTTTTTTTTGTTTGGTTTGGGTTTGTTTTTTGTGGTTTATTTTTTTTGAGGGTGTTTTGTTTTGTTTTGTTTTGTTTTGTTTTGTTTTGTTTTGTTTTGTTTTGTTTTGTTTTGTTTTGTTTTGTTTTGTTTTGTTTTGTTTTGTTTTGTTTTGTTTTGTTTTGTTTTGTTTTGTTTTTAAAGGCCTTGAAGCACAGGCTGTAATGTGTCCTGAAGTGCTGCTGGGAGGGAGAAGAGGGGACAGCAAGCAGGAGAGTTGAGCCTTCCACAAGGACAAGGCTGGCCAGGAAGGGTCACTTACAGTCAGGCTGCTTCCAACGGTGTGTTATTTATTCACTGAGACTGTGCCTACACTTGAAAAGCACTTGGGAGCAAAAACAGTCCCAGCCACTTAATTTAATGGCAATAATAAACTCAGGAATTTATTCCACAGAAGATGTAAAGGCTTTACAAGAGATCACTAATATTCTGCCACATTCACATTTACAGAAACAGAGGCACAAAAAGTGGCGGGAGTTGCTCAAACCCACCCTAACTGTTCTTTGAAATAAAAACCTGGTCCTCAGTGGCCTCCTCTTGTCTCCTTTTCCCAAAACATGGGGAAATATCACAGTACTTATGTGGGATTCCTTGGCAAAATCAAAGGCAAAGCCTCAGGCAGAATCCTGGTTTTTTGAAGCTGAGAGAAAAATGTAGAAAGGAAAAAAAAATATTTTAAAGAGCTACAATGGTCACCAACAATCTATTTAGTCTTTCATGAATCCTCCTAAAAGGAACAAATAGCCTCTGAGCTTTTAAGGAACATTCTATCCTATCCTATCCTAGCCTAGCCCAGCCTAGCCTAGCCCATCTTAGCCTAGCCTAGCCCTTGCCCAGCAGAGATAATTGAGTAGCCAAATATTTTAGATCACCTTTCACTGCAGATCCATGGCCTCTTGCTCTGTGCTCTCTAGAGAAGTATTTGTTTTAGGCTTATCTGGACTTTCCCTGCAATTCCAATTGCTCAGGACTGTGTGGCTCCACTTCAGTGATACTTTTATGATTATGGTTATGGATATTGCTAGACAGGCAGATTAGGATTATTTTTCCCTGTAAAATAGCACATAAAATACTGTTAGAGAGAGAGAGAAGGTAATTCTCTGTGTGTAGAGACAACAGGCTGCTGTCCCCACTGGATGTGCCCTGTCTTGGTGAAGCTGCAAATGTGGCTTTGCTGGGATGGTCCTTCCTGGAGGGATCCAACTCATGGTAGGATCACATAGCCCTTGACCCTTATAGAGCTTGGGGGAGAGAAAGGCAGCTTCCCTCCATGGGGGGAAAAGAGGATGTTTCCAAGTATAGGCAATGTCTGGAGGTTCTCAGCTGAAAAAAATCCCTCTCTGTGGCCAGAGCTTGTTCCCCCATGGCCTGGCCAGGGTCAGGCAGGAGGTGTGCACAGAAGGGGTTAAATTGCCTGAGAGTGCTCCTCACCTTTGAACTCAGGTCTGGCCAGAGGTTTTCCTGGCACAGATGTATTCTCTGGAGGGCAGGGGGACAGCAGCCAAGCACAGAAGAGCAGCAATGCTGGAAAAGCCCAGCCCTGACACCAGCAGCTCTCCAGCTCCACCAGAATTGTTTAATTTTGTTTAGTGTGAGCTCTGGGCAGGAGAATGGGCCAAGGTCAGTGCTGCTGTAAGGTCTGGCTACCCTGGTGGCAGCTGCAGGGACACGTGCCTGTGTGGTGTGTGTGCCCTGCAAGTGCTCCCACACTCAGAAGTCCCTTCAGTGTGGCACTGATGTGTCCTGCCATGGGCACGGGCAGTGATGGGTGAGGGACAAGAGCTGCTGCAGGGGGTGACTGGCTGTGGCACAGGGCACAGGGCAAGGGCAAAGCCTCACCTCTTACACATGGGGAGGGCAGGAGGCCAGCCCTGCTCACACCTTCCTGTCCCACTCATGTCATCAAGGTCACAACTGCTCACCCATGTCACCTCTCTGGGGAGAGTCACAGGGCTCCACAGGCAAAGCTCTTTGCAGCTGCCCCAGGTGTCTGATGTTGAATTTATGATGAGGACCTGCCCTACACTGGGGATTTACTGCTGGGCCATGTGTCCCTGTGCTTCCAGGGAATGTTTTCTCCTGTGCCAGGGAGCCACTGGTGTCAGGACAGTCACCCTGGGTACAGGTAGGGTGAACTGGGTTTCAGCTCCTCAAAAGCATCTAAACCCCAAATCCTTTCCCAACAGCAGAAATACAGGAATTTAACAGGTTGTGGGTAAATTTCTTCTGTGTTACAGGAGCCAAACCTCTCAGGTCTCTTCCATTCCCTCTGTCTGCCAGTCCCAAAGTGCTTTGTCACTGGGGTGATGGCAGAGCCCCCCTGGTAATCCCCACCAGACTGAATGCTGGCTGGGTGCTGCCCAGACGAGGGTCAGGAGCTGTCCCCATGTCCCAGAGCCCTGCCTGGCTGGCAGGCAGCCAGTGCTGCACACAAGGACTTGTTTCTGCTCTCACTGTTGTGCCCTTCGCCTTTGCAGACGGAGGAACATCTGCGTGCTCTGCTTCCCGAGGACACCGGGAGCCAGCAGCTGAATTCCTGCCCCAGCTGCAAGGAGAGGAGATTGTTTCAGCTGGCTTATGTTCGTGGCCTGGATGGAGCCCTCCTCCACTGCCCTGGGCAAGACAAAGGGTAATGCTGCTGCATGGCAGGGTGGCTGCCAGCCCTGGGCATGCTGAGCCCATGGAGAAGGCTTCCCCGTGGAGGTCTCCCACAAGAGCTGGGCTGCAGAGCCTTCCTGGGGGGCTCCAGCCAGGCTCAGCAAGGGCTGCAGGGAGCCTGGTTCCCAAGGGACACATCCAGGGGACTCTGTGTGAGGGGAGGTGGCAGCTTTGCCTGGCCCTGAGTGACACCCAGCTCTAGAGGATCCTCACAGAGGGGGCAGGATGGACAAAACTGACCCAACATCACTTTGTCCATCACTATCTGACATCAGATTAGGTGTTTTATGCATTTTAGCTGTTGAAATTTTCCTTGCAGGATCCTCCTGCTTTCTCTTCTTTAAATAGAAAGTGGGTTTTTAATTAAAGATGCCTTTTCCAATGGAAATTAAAACCAAGTAGATTTTGTGGATAACACTGAGATTTTCATTTAAGAAACAAAATCAGAAGGCACTGATTAGAAAATGTAAGTTAACTGATGAAATTATTCTGAAATTTGATTATTTCAATGCAAGTGGAGGCAAAGCTGGAGAAAAGAAAAACAAGGGATATTCTTAAAAAATGTCAATGCTGACAGCTTGAGAATATTGGCTAAGCAAAAAAATCAAGTTTTGACCTGAAAAAAGCTAATATTTCAAGCAAAAGGCTGCTCCCCCTCCCTCGTTACACATGGCACCAAGCACATCAGATGTCCCCAATGATCCCCCCTGGTAGGTGCAGTCTGGGGTGAGGGACCCATCCCATGGTGGCCACCCCTTCTGCTTCCCACAGTGAATGCTGCCCATGGCCTGCCTTTCACCTCCTTGCACCCACCACTGAAATTGCCCTAGAAGCTGATTTCCCTCTGCTGCAGCTGCACACAGGGAGATTTTATAGGAAACTACAATGGAAGCAAAAAGCAACTGCTTTATTTTTAATGAAGAGAGAGAAGACATCAGCCCTTCTCCCACGTCTCCTTTTGCTCAGAGCTGAGTCTCTGTTGTCTCAAATCACCAGGCTCTCCATGTGTTCATGTTTGCAGCTATAGTGCTGCAAAGCACCAGCCTGGCTGCAGCCCTCCAGGGTCTCCAGGACTCTGTAAAAAGCAGCTTCTTCAGGGTTTGACCTAAACCAAATGCCAGTTTTGACCTTCCTCCAAACTACTGGACACCGGACAAATTTCCAGCTGACTTGTAAAAGATTATTCAGAGCACCTGAGCTGCCTGCCAGGCTGTAATTTGCTCCTACCCACCACCTGCACCACTTCCTCCCCACCCAAAGCTATCCCTCCCACCTAAATTCTCACTCCTTGGCTATAGCCAGCAGGTGTTTCTTCATCTTCTGCAGCTGGTCAGCTTTTCCTGCTCTCTTTAAAGTGCTGCAGTGAGGCACCAGCAGTGGCATGATCACTCTGAGGAGTTGTGGTTGTGCTTAGAGGCTAAATGAACTGCTGCAGGAAGCAAAGCTCTTCCCCTCTGGGTTTTAGGAGGGAGCTGTGGACTCCTGGCCTAGCAGGGTGGGCTGGTGCAAGGATGGGAGGCGTGGGGAGTGAGAGGTCTCTGTGCTCGATGGTTGTGGACTGCTTCCCGTGCTTCAGGACTCAGCCTCTGGGAGATGTGCTCCCAGGTATGTTTGATGACTCGTTTTCATAGAATTATTTTTTTGCAAAGTGCTTCAAGCTTTAGCCACCTGCTGTTTTCTTCAACTTCTGCATGTAGCTTTTTCTCTAAAATTTTGAGGATTGGTTGTCTCCAGCTTACCCTGAGCCAGGGCTGCTTGGCTGGGTTCCTGCTCTGTTTTGCAGTGTCCCTGGGGTGTAGAGAACAGGATCTGCAGGAGAAAATTAGTCAAAAAAATTGAAAATGGGAGGAACTCTCCAAAAAGAACTGAGAATAAAATTTGGAGGAATTCTCAAAAAAAATTGGACAAAAAAAACTTACCAAAAAAACCAAAACTGAAAATTGGAGGAGCTCTCCAGAGAGTGGCTAAGAAAGCTTCCTGAAATGCAGAAGTGCTTTAAAGTCTTTCCTTAGCCCTTCCTGGACTTGCTGTAGTGTCTCAATGGGAATGAAAGTGGAGTTCAGTACTAGCTTGCAGCTAACTCTTAGATCTGTAGCAGGGGAGAACTTGAGCCTTTTTTTCTCTCCCCAGTAAAAGCATGTGTGTGCAGGAATCCTCCTTCCAACCTCCCTCCCTGCTCTTCCCTGAGCTGAAACTGGGGCATCTCCCCCTTAATCTGCGAGCAGCCCCTGTGCTGGGTGGGAGCTGTGGGCTGCCCTCGGTGCCCCTCCAAACTCTGTGTTTCCTCCAAAACATCACCTGCTGTCCCCGTGCCAGCCCTGCCAGGCCGTGCCAGCCGTGCCCAGAGCAGGAGGGGACGTGGGACTGCCTCGGGGGGGTTTGCAATGTAGGTTAGGCAGGAAGGCTGCGAGAGCGGTGACATCAGGGAGGAGGGGGGAGCAGCCCGCAGATGACGAGTCTGTGAGGTTGTGTCTCTGTGCAAGGTACGCCTTGCATTAGTAATGTGTTTGTAGCAAATAACGCTGGGCTAGCATGGGAATGTGGGTCACCACTGCCAGAACTGTGCGAGGAACAGGGAGCTGCTCGTGCTGTGCTGGGAAGCAAACGTATGTGACTGAGGGATGTGTGGTGGGGGGAGGTCTGGCTGCACTAACTGCTCCAACTTGTAAGCAGCAGCTTTCTGTGGTGTGAGCGGGTACGTCCTGCCTGGGGGTGCCTGTGGCCGGGAGTTGGGGTAAAATGGTCTTTGAGGAGGGGGGAGTGGGGTGCAGGGGTCTGTGGTCCTGGTGTGTAATAGTCCCATTATATCGGGGAACTCCTGGGCTTGCTGGCTGATGCTCTCTGTGGCCCTGGCTGTGCCTGGGGCACCCGTGCTGCACCAGCAGGCACAAGGAGGGATGCAGCCGGGCATGGATAACCAAGGGTTCCAGCGGATCTTCCTGACCTATTTCTGGTTCTGTTGTTCGGTGTGTGTGCTCAGGAAATCTCTGTGCTTTAGGGGGAGTAGGGTTTGTTAGTGATAAGGAAAAGCCTGCTTGTCTGCTTGTGAGATTTAAACCACAAGCTAACCTGGTTTTGAAGGTGGGCTTGGGTGGGTGGCTCTGAATCTGAACAGAAAGTGATGTGGGATGGGGATTTACACATCCTACAAATGGGTATGGTACTTCAGTGCCAGAGACTTTAACCTCAGAGCAAGTCCCCTTAATGAAAAAGCTGTGTTGGAAAAGGCTGCCCTTGGTCAGCAGGGACTTGTTGAGTTGCTTCACTTCCAGCAAAGAGGCAGTGGAGCAGAACAGGGCTGGTGGAGGGAGACATGAATGGGCTGCTGGGCTGGCAGGGGCTCCTGCCTAGCTGCAGGTTGCTAAAACAGACTTGTCCAAGCCCCTTGGAGTGAATCAGGAACTTGTCCTGCATCCTGTGCTGCTACTAAATACCTCCAAGGCATGTGGATGTGTTTCCATGGCTTGCCCATGTGCTCTCCAAGATGCCCAGGCTGTGATATCTCCATCTGTGCCTGAGTCATTATTTTCCCCAAGACTGGGACCAGAACAATGGCAGCAAGCAGGCCCTGAGGCCAATCACAAGCCTGTGGGGTTTCAAATTTGGAGGAAATGGGCTGCATCACCTGATGGAGCTGCAGGCAGCGAGCAGGAGTAAGGTGTTAGGTTGGGTCACTCTGGCAAGAGGCTCCTGAGCAGGTGTGGGAACCTTCACTCCTCTCCCTGCAGCTGCCATGTGCAGCTTGGAGCTTGTCCACACACCCCTGTGTGCCCTGTGCCAGCCTCCTCCCAGGCCTGGATCCTTCAGTGAGTGTTGTCTGCCCAGAGACAGCAGCAGTGATGTCCTTCTGCGGGGGCCATGATGCCTGCCCAGCCTGCGAGGCAGACACAGCCCTGAGGCAGGTGCTGGATGACCATCAGCAGAGCTGGGAGAGCCAGGCTGCCAGTGGAAGGACAGTGCCCAGTGGGAGGAGATGGGGCTTGGTCTGTCTGGGTGCTGCCTGCATGCTGTCCCTGCTGGTGGCTGCCAGCTGCGACAGGATCTTGACTTGCTGCAGGGCAAAGTATGGACAAGGTCAGGGGCTCAGTCCAGCCTGATGTTGTAAGTTCTTCCTCTGCATGGTTTGTGGGCTTTGCTTTAAGTTTCCTTTGCCTTTCTTATCCATTCAAAAACTCTAAACCCACAGCTTAGTTCTTTGCCTGCTCATCAGAGCTGTCCTCAAATCCCAGATCTGCTGGTGGGCCAGTTCAGGAGCTCACAGGACCCTCCACCAGGCAGATCCAAAGATCCATGCAGGAAGGGCTCTGTTATGGGTTTGTTTGCCTCAAAACTCATTGTCCTACAAAATCCTTGCCCAGGGAGATGGACTCTGGCACTTGGTGCTGTCCACTCCTTGGTCTGTAGAAGAGTTATTCCAGGATGACAGCTTGCTTGTGTCTATAAAGCCCCTTTTTTTTTTTTTTTTTTTTTTTTTTTTTTTTTTTTTTAGATGGAGAGGGAAACACGTGCTTCTGTGAATGTTTTGATTCTTGCTTTCCCTTCAGTGGTAGGACTGAGGAGTAAAACTGAATCTTGAAATCATTTTGCTATCTACTCCCAAGCAAAACAAGGAACTCCTCTGTACAGGCTGCACTCCTTGGGCTTCCCTCTGGCTCAGCCTGTGCAGCAGGCTCAGGGCTTCCTCTCTGTGAAGGGAGAGGTGATGATGATGATGATGAGTGGTGCCAACAGCCTGCACATCTGAACAGTAGGGATGCTCCATGGTGGGAATCCCAGCTTCTGGCACTGGCTGTGTGTCCTTGGGCAAGTCACTCCTGTGGTGTGTGTGTGCTGGCTTACCTCCTGCAGGGCCTGAAAGGTTTCATTCACGTCCCTAATTACTCGCAGAGTCCTGAATGGAAGGGACAGTGGATGTGCCAAGTGTGTGACATATCCCAGTACAACCTCGTCCTTGTGAGCACTCTCCTTGTCCCCCTGGGACACAGGGGTGGCTCAGGAAGGCTTGACAGTGGTGCTTTAGGCTGAGTCCCCTTGGCCACCAGGGAGGGTGTCTGTTTTGTGGCACTCATCCCTGTCCTGTGAGCTATTGAGGGCTCCTGGTGAGGCTGGGAGGGAAGATGTCCTGGTTCCTATAATTTCCTGGTTATTTTGGTATGTGAGTGGAAGGGGGAGGAGGGCGGCTGTGGAGGGAAGAGCAAGGTCAGTGAAGAACAAATGTGCCTCTGTACACTTGCGATCACGCTGCCAGCTAATCGGCTTCGGTGCTCCAACTTTCCTCACAGAACTCATCAAGCACAGCCGGGAGAGGATAGAACAAACCATCAAGGCCTCCGGCTCCAGGCTCTGCTCGTAGTGAGTATGAAACCCTCCCAGTGGGATGGGAGCCCTTTAACAGCCCAGCCCCACAGCCCCGGCACTGGCTGGGTGGTGGATGGAGCTGGCTGGCACCAGGCAGATGTGGGCAGTCCCTGACACAGCTGCCAGCATCCCCTGCTGCCCGGCAGCTCCTGCGTGCTCAGCCTGACCATGCAGGAGGGGTTTCTTTGGGGTGGCTGGGGGTCTGTGCCTGGTGGTGTGTGGGGGCAGAGAGTGGGAGCAGTCACAGGTGAGATGTGGGGAGGCTGGTGAGGTGTTTGGGCCCCTTTTTTGGGAGGGGTAGGGCAGAGGGTGGCTGTGGGGATGAGAGCATTCACAGTCTTGAGGGAGAGTCTAAGCTCTCTGGGGCAGGGGAGAAGGTAGAGCTGTTTTGTTCATGTTATCTTCTTAATTCTGGCTTTTGCAAAGAGCACAGGGGAACCCTTAAAACCAAAGGGAGGAATCTCTGAGGCAAGGCTCACCCATCCCCAGTGATGCTCAGGCAGGATGGATTTGAACCAACAAGTGTTCAAGTCTGGCTTCTCCAGCCCCAGCAAAATCTGCACCAGGCAGACAAGAGGTCTTTAATGCCTCTGCTCACCGAGCCTGCCCTGGCTGCCATGGCAGCTCCTCTTCCCAGCAATGTCAACAACCCTGGGCTGCCCTGGTCTGACCTGGCCTGGGGAGTGGCCTCTGGCTGCTGCCAGCCCCATGGGCTGTGGTGCCTGGGCCTAGCTGGACTCTCCTGGCTGCCCTGTGGTGATACAGACTGGGCTGCAGCATCCCTGTGCAGTGGGGAGGGGGCTGCATCTGCCTTCAGAGGGGTCTGGCGATGGCCAGGAGAGCTGTGACTTCGCCTGGCCTGGTGCTGTGGTGTTGCCGGGGCTGTGCTGGTCCTCATGTGCTCGTGCAGTTTCTGCAATTGTGAGTCAGGGGCTAATATTAGGTACGCCTGTTCACCCAGGAGCCCTGTTTCCCTCATCTCCTGTCAGCACGCACCGTTCTTTGCCTCCCCCAGGGTGAGGGCATCCATCCTTTTGGGGGTAGCAGTGCTGGGGAGCTCAGCTGAGCCTTCCTATGATGGAAGGGGTGCACACACTGGGGTTTGCACTACTCCCTGGCAAGTTAATGGTGTGAAGCTGCTTCTCTCTCAGATTTTGTGTTCAACACTGACTTCCTCTTCTTTTCCCAAGTGCTGAGCGAGTTGTTTTTTTAATGGATCGCTCCCGGAGCCCGGACAAAAGTACCCAGGTGAGATCATAGCTCTGAACAAGCAAATCCTCACCTTTGGGACAAAGGGGGCTGGTGCTTTTACAGGAAAAACAAAGAGAGAGCCTGTGTTAGCCTGCTGGGATTCTTAGTGCTGCCCGGTCCTGTGGGTGATGCTGGGTGGGGAAAAACAGCAGAGAGGCCCTTTTGGACAAGGCATGATGTTCACAGAGTCTGGGGAGGGTAAGATTCCTAGGGAACAGGAAGAGGAGGAAGAGTGTGTATGTGCCCCTTGTCTTTGGGAAGAGAGAGGCTGCAGCTCTGTGGTGCTGGGTGCACATGAGGCCATCTAAAGAGACCTTAAATGTTTGCTGAAGTATCTACTGGATCTCTTGCTGATGGGTGTTTATCAATGGCTCTGTGTGTGGGCTGCTGTGTTGAGGAAGGGAAAACCCAACCTCTGCAGCACAGTCCTTGTGACTAAAATTCTTGTTATCTTCTCTAGCCTTCAACACCAACTGACAACATCAACCTCGGACCTTCTGCTAACCCCAAGTAAGCTCCCTGCAAAGCCAGGTAGGGTGTGGAGTGTGAAGAGATCTGGCAGGGGGATGCATATGGTCCCTGTGTGTCACAGGGTGGTGTCTGCAGGAGTCTGGACAATTACATTTCTTGGCCTTTAACACCACATGTGCCACCAATGCACCAGGTTCCAAGTCTAAGCTGTAGCTGGTGCTTGTTATAATCATCCTCTCCTGGGCACATCTGTAGCCCCTTGTCCCTTTTATTTTAAGAGATAGTATAGGAAGGTCTTCCTTGTCACTGCTGGCTTCCTGACTATCTTTCTGTAGAAACAGGGATAAACTGTGTCCCCTGTAAAGGTGTCACTTTGTCCTTACCGGTGCTGTCACTGCTGCTGCCTTCAGCCCTGGGGTGCTGAGGGGCTGCTCATGCTTTGCAGGCTGCACTGACACCCATAGTGTGAATCCTGAGCCGCCTGGGAGTGAGGGTCACCCACCAGCGCCCTTTAATCCCTTTCACAAGCGCTCCTTTTTCCAAGCAGGAACTCTGCTTTGATGGTGGTGTTACTGTTGCGTGTTTCTCTCCCAGAAACATTAACTTGTTTCATTCTTGCCCAACAGTGCCAAGCCAACAGACTTTGACTTCCTGAAGGTTATTGGCAAAGGAAGCTTTGGCAAAGTAAGTGGGCTTGTGTAGGTGGGCTGTACTGTTTGGAGGCAGCCTGGAAGGAAAATGTATTGCTGAAGGAGTTTGTCTGTGTCCTTTGCTTGCACCTCTCCTGAGGTGTTCAGCCTCAGTGGGCCTGAGATTAAGTAAGACCTGAGATACTGTTAACAGTCCATTCCAACTTTAAGGTACCTCAGCATCTCTAAGGACCATAGGGTGAGGTGTTTTTTGCTCAGGATGGTGATGATAAAGAGAATGCTTGATTTGAAATAAGTTTCAGAGTTGTTCAGCAAAAGATCTCCAGAGAAACCTTGGAGACAGCCAGGATTCACTTTAAATGGGACTGGCCCCAAATGCTCCAAAACTATTTTCTGTTAGGTGTCTAGGGGATATATGTGGAGATACTGAGCACTTTTCTTCCGGCAATGAAAAAGTGCTGGGAATTGAGAGGGCTGGAGCTTGGTCTTTAGGACCCTGTAGCTGGCCCTCTGAAGTAGTTTTCTGTGTATAATCACTCACAAGAGTATTGAGCTAATGAAGAAACACTGACCAAGGTGAGACAGACAGCTGTGACCAGGACGTTCTGTTGCAGGTTCTCCTGGCCAAACGCAAGTGTGACGGGACTTTCTATGCAGTGAAAGTCTTGCATAAGAAAACCATCCTCAAGAAAAAGGAGGTATGTGTGCTCTGCTGGGCTATTCTGGAAATTGTGGTTGGTGTACGAGCTCTCTGGGTAATGCAATTGGGGTACCTGGCATTCAGGTAGGCAGTTCACATGTTAAACATGGATTTGCCTGTGCCATGAGAATGAAAGAACAGACATTAATTAGGTCAGATTGGAGGGAGCGGCTCTCTTTTTGGGGCTGAAAATGAGCCTTGTGGGCTCGCAGCTTCCACCTGTTTTGAAAACATCAGTGAGCCCTTAGGGTAGGCTGGGCTGGATCCTTGCCTGAAACCTAAATTCCTTGTCTGCTTTTTGATAGCAAAACCACATCATGGCAGAACGCAACGTGCTCCTGAAAAATGTTAAGCACCCCTTCCTTGTGGGACTGCACTACTCCTTCCAGACCTCAGAGAAGCTTTACTTTGTGCTTGACTATGTAAATGGAGGAGAGGTGAGTGCACTTACAGGCTTTGTTTTAATCCTTTCTGGTCCTTCACAAACATGCTGCTTTATTTAAAACTATTTCTTGTCAGAAGATAATGATATTGAGGGATAATGTTGTTTTGACTGCTGGCAAGGAGCAGCCAGGAATACCTGGCAGGATACCTGACCTGTAAATTGAGTCAAGCTCTTGCTGGCTATGACCTGAGTCAGATGATTCCCAAAGTAAAGATTCTAAAAAAAACCAATATTGGGGTATTGGGGCATTTAAAAATCCTATGGAGAATGTGGGAAATAGTGGTGTTGGTGAGCTTTAGGGAAACATCCTTGTGGGCCAACTCTGGATCCATTTCTAGTGCTTAGGAGTGATGTCATTGCAACTTTCTAGACTTTTTCTGTCCTGTAGAAGCTTACCTTTCTCAACTGTCTTTCTGTGCTATCTGAAACTGGCTGGGAAATATTGTTAAGGTGGATATCTTTTCATGCTGGGGACCTTTGCATGTTCAGCTCTCTGCATGTACCACTTCTCATGGCCATATTCCCACTCTAATCAGCCTCTGTGCTGTAGTAAGCTAGGGTCAGCAGATGATGGGGGCATTGAGAAGTAATTGTTAATTTTTGTGAATGATGAGGAGGAGAAATGAAACAATTTCTAGAAAGGTGTTTGGATAGCTTAAATTCATTTGGCTTGTGTTTATTTCATGCTGTTCATGTGCTACCTGCTGCAAATCACTTTTCACATATGTAGGTGGCTTTCAACCTTGCTCCAGATTCACCTTCATTTATTTAGAGACATGATCAACCCTCTCACCTTCCTGTAGCTCTTCTTCCACTTGCAAAGGGAGCGCTGCTTCCGTGAGCCCCGGGCCCGATTCTACGCTGCAGAAGTCGCCAGTGCCATTGGGTACCTGCATTCCCTAAACATCATCTACAGGTAGGGCAGGGGCACCAAGCCTGCCCAGCCAGGGGCTGGGGTGTTGGGAGGGAAAGGGATTCACTGGGGAAGTGAAATGCAGGACTGGAGTAGCTGAAGAACGCCCTACCCCAGACAGGATTGTGCTGCTGGCACTTTACCCTGCAGGAGGGTCTGCACAGGACCTGACTGGCAATAAACCACTATTTCCCTTTCCCATTATCAGTCTGAGAGTATTAAGTTTGAAGGCATAAAATAAACCTGGCTCAATAAGTAAGAATTTATGTGTGGAAATGCAGGCTAACACCTGGTTCTGTGTGAAAGCAGGATGTTTTTGTTTGCATGTATGTATACTGATGGCAGTCTGCAATTTGGGAAAGTCTTGGTGATCTGGATTGGGAGGCTTTGTTAGCTCCTGTTCTTAGCTAAAGCTGTTTCAAATCCATGTTTTCTAAATATCTGGCCAAATCTGCTCAAACAGCACTTTGTCTTGCAGAGACTTAAAGCCTGAGAACATTCTCCTGGATTGCCAGGTATGTTCACAGCTTGGGCTGCCTTCCTGCTGGCTTTAAAAACATCAGGCCCACAAGCAGAGGGCTGTGGCTCTGCAGGCTGGACTATAGCTGTATAATGGCACAGATTTTGTCTGTCTGCCCCACTGCACTTCTGTGCAGATCCTGGAGGGATGAGTGGGCTTGCCCTCTGAAGAACTGCATGGTTTTGGGGCCCTTGGCTCATTCCCAGAAGCTGGGACCTCACCTGTGGGCAGGGGTCAGGGGGTGAAGAGCAGGTACTGCTGCAATCCTGGTGGTGACTGTTACATAAATTGGCTCTGGGATAAAGCAGCAGAAAATCACAGCAGTGCTGGAGCTCTTCATGGCTATCTAGCTGTAGACAAATAAAAAATAAGAAGAAATCTAGACTTTATTTTTTCTGAGTGCTCCAGTACCTGTACTATAATGAACATAATGGGAGGGAGGGGAGGCAGATGAGCAGTGAGGAACCAAAACCCACATGAGATGTAATGCATAGGCAAATATCTCCTCCCCTCAAAGAGTGGGACAAGCTAAAACTTCCCTTTTCTTTAGGGACATATAGTGTTGACAGACTTTGGACTGTGCAAAGAAGGAATGGAGCAAGAGGAGACAACTTCTACCTTTTGTGGCACTCCTGAGGTACTGCATATGCTGGGGCTCTGCTGAGACCTGGGGGCTGGAAACCTTCAGACACTTGGTGCTCTTAGGCTTGGGCTTATGTGGCACCCCAAAAAATTATGGGCTCTCTGAGCTTGTCAGCCTGAAGCTGGAGTTCAGATAAGGCCTTCCCTGTCCAGCAGAGACAGCTCTACCTGTAACAGCACGGCAATTTTGGAGTATTAACGAGCTATTGGGGCAGGGGTTCCTGCACTTGGAAATGGCCAGGCTTGTGAAAAGAGCTGTGGAGGTGGAGCAACCTTGTCCCTGGGAGCAGGATGTTTACCTGCTCTGAGACCCCAGAGGCACAGAACAAGGAGCCTGCTGGTACTGACATGCACAGGACCTTGCTGTGCTCTCCTGTGTGTCCTTGGTGCATGCAGGAGCTGCAGAATGCCCTGCACAGGGGAGGGGACCAGGCTCCCCCTGGAATGTGAAACTCTGCTCAGAGGGGAGAAAATGCCTTTCCTCCAGTGCGCTCCAACTGGCTTTTGAGAAAACCTGTTTCCAGTCTGCCTTCTTGGAGGCTTTTTTGCCTGTTTCTTACTGAACTTGGGGATTTTGGTAGCACTTCAGCCTAGGTGAGATACCTGTGCTGCTGCTTTCCCCAGACAGCTTCACAAAGGGTCTGTAAACACGACACCTTTCAGCATTCAAGCTCAGCAGAAGTGGGCAGGAATTGCCCTCCTTTTTCAGTCAGGTTTCACTTCTGCAATAGCACAGCATGACCCAAGCAGGAATGTTTGAGCTTTGTTTTCTAGTTTTGGTGTGTGTTGGTGTTTTCCTGTTTTAGACAGAGCCTGACAGTACACAGAGATAGTTCTGTGGGAAACTGCAGACTGCTCAAATTCTTGCCTGTTTCTCCTTGATGGTGGCTCTTGGTAGTTTTGCTGCTTTGGACAGACTTACTGGGACTGAAAACTGCAGATTTTTCAAAAATACAGGAATTTTTCAGAGGTGTGATGTGTCACAGTGGGACAGGATTGCTGGCTGAACTGTGGCAGCTGCCAAGCACTTGTACAAGTCCTCTGGAGTAAGAGAACTTCCTGTAACCTGCAAGGACACTTTGAGGGCTTTGGCAGGTGTCTCCCAATCCCATTGCTCCAAAGCAAGTGGGGAGTTTATGAGATAATACTAGGAAAAGCATCTGTGTTATTCTTAATGCATTGAGCTGCAGCCAGGTTTGGCTGCAAAGCCCTTCCTTTATAATTTGACTCCAGTATTTCCTTCTGACTTCCCAGTACCTGGCTCCTGAGGTGCTAAAGAAGCAGCCCTATGACAGGACAGTAGACTGGTGGTGCCTAGGAGCTGTCCTCTATGAAATGCTCTTTGGACTGGTAAGTTTGGAAATGGGCTGGTTTACTTTACATAGTGGAAGTTTTATTTGCAAAAGCTGTGGTGTGAGGCTGGTCTGGTGTTCACAAGGTACTTGTTAAATAACTAAATCCTGAAATAATGACCTGGTTCAATCCTACCACTGCCCTTTTGAGCAGAGGTGTGGTAGGTCTCCCCCATCTACTCACTGCAGGACTCATTTTGACCTGAAATGTGTGGCTCCTTCTGGTAGCTCATGTTTTACCTGGCTGCTTCTCCTCTCTTTCAAATTAGCCTCCTTTTTACAGCCGGGATGTGTCTCAGATGTATGACAACATTCTGCACAAGCCACTACAGATCCAAGGAACCAAGACTGTGGCAGCTTGTGACATCCTTCAGGGACTTCTCCACAAGGACCAGAAGAGGAGGCTGGGCTCCAAAACAGACTTTGTAGGTGGCCTTCACTATGAGCAGGAGGGGGAGGGAAGAGGGGTGAGGAAATTTCTATTCTGAGCATCTTTCATAACAGCACTGTTTTTCCAGCCTTGGAAAAACCTTCCCACACAGTCTGTCCCTTCAGCCTCCTTCAAGGGACACATGAGGTTGACTTGGATTTCCAAAGGGAGAGGGGTGGTGGCCAGCTAAGGACACCAGTGGGTGACAGGTCATTTCCCTTTGGGGGATTCCTGGAGCAGGACCCCCATGTTTTAAGGAGTTGTGGATATGGGCATGTGGTAACTTCAAGTCTTTCTTCAACCACTTAAAGCTGTGAGATGTGGTGCTGGAAAAGGAGGGTTGGCAGAAATCTGACTTTTCCTTCCTGCTTTCTGTACAGCTTGAGATAAAGAGCCACGTATTCTTCAGCCCAATAAACTGGGATGATTTATATCACAAGAGGATTACTCCTCCATTCAACCCCAATGTGGTAAGTGGGTAATTGTGTCTGTTTTACAGAGTGGATCCTCTCCTGATGTCTCATGCTGACACTGAGGGTTCTGAGGTGTGGGTTGGGACCTGCAGATGCAGTGGTGATGGCTCTTTTGGAAGAGCAGCTGCATTGGACTGGCTCAACACAAGGGTCTGGTTTGTGTCTGCTCACTCAATGATTGTGTCTCTGCTCCTTGGCTTAGGCTGGCCCCGCTGATCTGCGGCACTTTGATCCTGAGTTCACCCAAGAAGCCATCTCTGCCTCCATCACCCACACGCCTGACCTAGCAGCCAGCAGCTCCAGTGCCTCAGATGCGTTTTTAGGATTTTCATATGCACCAACTGAAGAGGACATTTAAGTTTTGCAAAGGCTTTGTGAAGCCATATTTTAAATTAATGGGTTTTATGTTTTGTTTTGGTTTCTTTTTTTTTTTTTCTTTGAGAGAATTGGTACTGTCCTTTGCTCACGGTTTAAGGAAATTGGCACTAACACACTAACTGGCTGGGATGGAAGAGAGCTCTTAATTTTTGCTGTTTGGTGGATTTTCTCCCTAAATGAATGTTTCCCTGCCAGAGGAAGTGGGACACTGACTATGATTTTCCCTGAGTGTCTTGTGCTACTTGGCAGAATTGTCTTCACTCTGTGGTTGTATTTATGGTTGAGGTTTGTGCCATCATTCACATCAACAGCCATGTCCCTGTAATGGACATGCTGGGGTTCCAGAACAGGAAGCTTGTCACATCACCATGAACAGTGGCTTCCTTCCTTTAAGTGAACTCTGTCACTCAAGCTGCTCATTCTGGGTTGAGTGGAAAAACTGTTCATCAGTTATTGCTCCAAAGGCAGCTCCAGATCTGTAAATCCTGAACTGCACTGTGGCCTTTCATGCCAGTCTGATCCTCCTCAAAGTGAGTGGATTATCTTTCTGGTCCAGGATTGGGATGCTACTGAAGCAACAACGAGGCTGTGATGGAGGAACCAATGTGCAGGAGGAAAATCCCAGCTCAAGGGTGGGGGGTGGGGAAAGAGGCTGAGTTGCTTGGAAAGAATTAAAAAAACTTTATAGCTGAACTCTGGTTGGGGTTGGGGGGTGCTTTCACAGCATGTGCTTGACTTGCCCCAGGCACACCAACACTGTGATGAGCACAGGGCAGTGAACAGAGAGTGGTGGCCACGCTCCAGCAGTCACCTGAAAATGCCCATCACTGATGTGGAACAGTTATTTATTCTGCCTTAATTTAAATGCTGGTGTATTCATTGAATGTCACTTCCCACATTTATTTTTAAGCTGTTCTGTGTTGTTAGGGGGAGGAGAGGGTCTCAGAGCAACACGGGGATAAACAAGGAGCTTTCTAAAACTTGTGTGATGCTCGTGCTGTGGGGAACCTTGTGCTGGTACAACTGTGTGCTTTTTTTTTTTTATCAGGCTCTATCTTGTATGTGCTGAAGTCATTGGAAATATGACGTGGTTTATATTAAAGTTGCAAACACTGATGTGCTTCTCTGGTCGTCCTGGATAAGAGGGGAAGGAGGGTGCTTGCTTTGTGCTGGGGCTGTGTACGGGGCTGCACGCACAAAGTCACTAACAGTGCCGGGTTTAAATTAAAGAGGAATTCCCTAATAATCACAGAATCATAGAAGGGTTGAGGATCTTAAAAGCTATGGGCAGGGACACCTTCTACTCTTCCCGGCTGCTCCAAGCCCTGTCCAGCCTGGCCTTGGACACTTCCAGGGGCAGCCACAGCTTCTCCCGGCACCCTGCGCCAGGGCCTGCTCACCCTCACAGGGAAGAGCCTGCAGCTGTCAGGATTGCGATTTTAGACACAAGCAAAATCAGAACGTCAAGAGGGACTTCAGGACAGCGAGACAGGGCCGGGCCCTGACAGGCGGGGGCTGGGGCTAAACGCCCGGGCTGAGGGACGGCGGGAGCGCGCAGCCCTGTCCCCGCCCTGTCACACCCCCCACCCTCCGCAGTGGTACCGCCCCGCCCCTTTCCTTGGCGGGGAGTGGAGCGAACCACTACGGCGACCTCTGCACTCGAGGGGGGGAAACGCCACCCGCGCATGCGTCCGGTCGGAGTGTTGCTAGGGCGCGCGTGGTGACGGCGGCGCGGCGGGGACTCGCTGGGGACCCGCGGGCGGCCGGAGCGCTGGCGCTTGCCCGCTGCCCCCCAGAGCCCTCCGGTAGCCCCGGGGGAGCCTATGGAGAGCGGCCCGCGCAATGCCATAGTATTCAACGCCTCCAAGGGCGAGAGCTTCACGCCGGCCGGCGGCTACAAGGCCCTGCGGAAGAGGCTGCGCGGCAGCTGGAAGGTGCAGAGGTGAGGGGCGGCTCTAGGGGCACGGAGGGGTCCCGGCGGGGCTGAGTGCTCCGCGCTGGCCACCCCAGTGGCCTTTGGGGATGTACCTCGTGAGCTGAGGTCGCTCTCTCGCGTTTTTTGCGCCCTGTTGCATCTTCTGCCGCTGTGGCATGCTGTGCGTGGTTCCTCGGAGCCACGGCTCACCTGTGGAGGAGGTGGAGTGGAAGGTGTGAGGGTGAAGCTCCTCATACGGATTTGTGAGTCTGCCTCCATTTGGAGTTGGGGACAAAAGGAAAGCAGGGCTTTTGCAGATGGTGCTGTTTATCTGACCGCTGTAAAATGGCACGGCGTGGAGCTGTTCGGGAGAGGATGGCAGGGAAAGGCTCTTCCCCAGAGGGTGCTGGCACTGCCCAGGCTCCCCAGGGAATGGGCACGGCCCCGAGGCTGCCAGAGCTCCAGGAGCGTTTGGACAGCGCTGCCAGGGATGGACAGGGTGGGGTTGTTGGGGTGTCTGTGCAGGGCCAGGGGCTGGGCTCCGTGGTCCCAATGGGTTCCTTCCACCTCATCTTATTCTAGGAAATGTGGCCTGACCAAAAAGAAGAAAAAGAAAAATAATAGGAAGCTCCTCAGGTGCAAAGTTTAATGGCAGCTGTGACAGCGCTCTGGATCTGCCACAGTGCCTTGTCAGAGTGTTACTGTTTAGCTGGTTGACATTTGTAAGGATTATTTTTGCTCAAGTTGTCAACTTTAAACCCAGATAAAAGGATGCAAAGTGACTGAAGTGATTTGCTTTATGTTCATTTGCCGGTCCTTTATAAAAAAAAACAAAAGGAAAAAGTTGTGGTTCGGGACTATATCCAAGAATAATGCGTGCCTTTATTAATCTATTCATAGTTTAAAAGATGAGATCACATCTGAGAGACTATTTGGGGTGAAATTGTGGATTACAGCAGGACCAAGAGAGAAGTTCAGTGCTGATGAGGTAAGCAGTCAATAATTGTTTTAAATTAAGTTTCAATTGTTTTAATTATGTTTTAAAATTTGCTTAGGTAGAAAAGAACAAGACTGAAGACTTTGCTGTAATGCTGCTTTAAATGAATATGTATAGATTGGAATTTGAACATTTATCTTATAGGATCAAATTAAATGCAAGCAGTCAAAACAATTTCTCTCAACTCAATATAACTTTGTGCAGTTTTATGTGTAGCTTCTCATGTTTGTTTGTTTGTTTCCCTGGATCTTTGTTGATTTCTAGTTTTCCGTTCTGAAGAAATTCCTGGAGGATGGTGGGGCCATCCTGGTGATGCTGAGAGAAGGTGGAGAGTCCCGGAATGGCACGAATATTAACTTTTTATTAGAAGAATATGGGATCATTTTCAATAATGGTAATGGGGGCTCACTGCTACTTTTAGTCATCAGTTTGCAGCAAAATTGAAAGAGCAGGTTCAGACTTTGTGGATACAAGCCAAGCAGATCTTTCTCACAATGTATCTTTTGATCTAAAAGATTTTTTTTCTTTAAATCTGCATGCACGTGGCAAGGTAATATTGGAGCACAGCAAAGGCTTTCCATGGACAGAGTACATGGCATCTTACCCATTTCCATTCCTTTGCTGTAGTAGTTAGTTTTAATTTATTAAAAAAGAAATAATTCTAGGGAAATTTCTTGATTCAAAAGCCTTTGATTTAAAACATTTTCCACACATTTTAAAGGATTGAATCACTTAATGCTCACCCTTAATAAGAAGTGGCACTTTGCTTTAGCAGACCAATAAAATATCATTCGTTAGTTTAGTTCTGCCAGTGTGGAAAAAACCCCCAACAACCCAAGGCAATTGTGTGTCAGTGTACATAAAATATTTGGGGTCTTTGGTGGCTTTTCTAGACTATGCCTTTTTTTGCATCAGTAGGATTCAGTTCGTCAAGTGTTTGGAAGATGTACAAAAAATAGAGTTGTAAAAGTTGATACAGGCTGTTTTAACTGGGTCCTCTTTTTGTCTCTTTTACTTTGCAGAAGATGATGTGCTTAACTTTTTGTATTTTTATTTGAATTTGCAAACATAATCCTATCCTAAATCTATTCTGTCCAAAAGGAAACAGTATTGTAGGCTGATTTCAGTTCTTTTGGTAGCCAAATCCCAGCTTTGTGGTATTAGAAGCAAACACCCAGGGAATCCAAGAGCTAAACTAATTTTTCTTTGCTAAATCTAACACACTGAACAGCTAAGATGTAAATTTCTATATTTTTTTCTTTTTTTCAAGATGCTGTAGTACGAAATGTGTATTACAAGTACTACCACCCAAAAGAAGCACTAATCTCTGATGGAGTTTTGAACAGGTAAATATTTGAGGTATTTGGATCTTCACAGTAAACTCTCATGATCTGGATTGTTTTCAGTAAGGTTTCTTTTTCAATATCTTGTAGGGGAATCAGTGAAGCTGCAAAGAAAACAGTGCTTGAAGCAACAGATGAAGATGGAAGGGGCCATGACTCACAGTGAGTGTTTTCTCTGAGGAAACTGATATAAAAATATGTAGACCACCTCAGAATTGGTAGGTTTGTGATTAGTAGCAATACACTGTGCTTATGGTGAGGTTCTCTAATGCAATTCTTATGTTCTTGTGCTTCTTAGGTTGTATCTGGAAAGGAGAATCTGTTTAGTAGAGCTTGGTAACCTCTGAAGGAGCAGGAGGGATAGGTTTGGAAAGGAATGACTGTTCTCATGACCAGATCTTGTTTGCTTCTAGTCCCTGGGTTTCAGTTTGAGTTCTGTGCATCTGCCCAGCCTGCCTGGGGCATGCAGGTGCTTATGGAATTTCTGTGTTTCCTGCAGAGCTCTCACCTTTGTTTATCCTTTTGGAGCCACGCTGAATGTGATGAAGCCAGCAGTGGCAATTCTGTCCACAGGGTCTGTCTGCTTCCCACTCAACAGGCCTATCCTGGCTTTCTATCAGCATGAGGTATGAGCTGCCTGGGGCACTCCCTGCATTCCCCCTGCCCCACACAAAAATTGTGAGTGGATCTTTCAGGGATGCTTACAAACCCACCTCAGGTTCTGATGCATCTGCAAACTCCAGATGAGCCCAGTGACTCCTGACTTTTTTATGATAAACTTCTTTGGAAAGGGTTCAGAGGAGAATTAATGAGATGGTCAGCAAAGATTACGTATTTTTTGGTTGACTGGTGGATATCTTTAGTTTTTTTAAGTTTTGGTTTTTTTCCACTGTTTTACTAATGATTTATTAAGTAAGATTATCCTTAGCTTTGTAAGTACAGCATATTGAATTAAAGAAGAGGCCTCTCACCTTGGAACCAGTAGATTTTTCATATGTTTTCTTACTCAACCAGCCCTGTTAATTTATAAGAGTAAATTCAGAAATGCAGTAGTAAAGAGTTCCAAGCACAGGATGGATATTGTTAATGAATGTGAACAAGTTAACACAGTTTATTACTATGTAGACAAGTAATGCAATGCAATAACAATTGCCTCTGTGATTTGGAAGGAATTTTTGCTATATTGTATTCTTTGTTGGTAGGGTAAAGGTGGAAAGATGGCAGCACTGGGATCTTCCCACATGTTCAATGACCAGTATTTAGATAAAGAAGAAAATGGTAAGATCATGGTAAGTTGGAGTTTTCTGGGAGTTGCCTTTTTTTTTCTTTAAAAACACCCTGTTGTATCTTCACAACATTTGCAAAGCACTCCAGGCTCAGCTTCATTTTAGAGCAAGACAGCTGTGAAATGGATTCAATGTGGGAATTCCCAGCCAATACTAAGAGATATTCTTTGTTTTATTATCCTATTTTTAATCTTTTTCATGGTATGTTATTTGATAGATTTAATACAAATTTAGGCATAGTATGAGTTTACTTGGATCCTCCTGAAAGTAATTTGAGTTTTGCCCTTCCCCAGGATGTGCTTTTCCAGTGGCTCACCACATCAGATATCCACTTAAACCAGATGGATATGGAGGACCCCGAGGTAAGAGAGATCCATCACAAGGAGGTGAAGAACAGTGGGATCAGCACTGTGGGGGCACAGCCTGTGTTTAGCACAGAGTGGTTATCAGCAAGATGGGTGCTGCTGTTGTTGCAGAACCTTTGTTCATGGTCTAGGATTCAGTAGACAGATGGCTCAGGTGTAAAAATTAATGGTACCACTCAGCCTTAGATTGCTGTTCATCATCAGATATAATTTGTGAAAGTCTCTTTCCAATTTGCCCATGTTTATGAGATAGATTGCTCCAATGTGATGAGTTTGCACTTCACTCTGAGCCCTCAGACAAGAGGAAGGAAAGGCAAATTTTCTGTATGTGAGCAGGGATCAACCTGTGTGCCAGTTTTTGTTGTATACACATGCTGGTTTTATTTGGAAATATCTTTATGTGATGAAGTTTTATACTCTGTGTGCATAAAAGAACAACAGTTGATTAGTAAGCTGGCTGTTTTAATTTTAAAGAATTAACAGAAATCCAAATAAAAACACCCATGTGTTGGGTAGCTTTACAGCTGAGAGAAGAGTTGGCACAGTCACTGATCTAGTGAGCTGCACTGCAAAGGGCCATACCTGGTAAAGAGTGAAGTAATTATTTCCAAGTTTAGATTTTAGGTGAGATATAAGGTAGAAAGAGAACATGGTTTCAAATGCCAGGGGTGTGTATGTGTGTGTCCAGATTTCAGACTACACCGTGCTCCCAGACACAGCCGCGCTCTCGGAGCAGCTGCGAGTCTGCCTGCAGGAGGGAGATGAGAACCCGAGAGACTTCACAAAGCTCTTTGATACATCCCTTTATCAGCTGGACACAACTGCCCTCCCTTCAGTTATCAAGTCAGCAGCTGTAATTTTCTTAGTACTTATTTATTTATTCCATTCTGCATTTTCTGTTTCTGCTTAATTGTGTGTCCTTTAGAGCAGGACGGACTGAGCTGTAGGCAGCATTTTGAATATGGATATACCAGAAGATAGATATGTACAGTGTGGCAATGATTTTTTCTCTTGCTTCTTGTCTTAGCTGCAGTTTCTGGCCTTCTTTTCTCCTTTTTTTTTCTGACTACATGAGATTTATTGAGCTGATATTTTGAGAACTGTCTGCAGTGAAGTTAGGCACTTTCTGGAGTGATAGAGAGCTGCTCATTTTTCCACTTTTGAATTACTTGGCATTCACTAAAAGCTGCATTTCAGTCGCCTTTGCATTTCCCAATAATTGTGTTTTGAGGTTTATCAGCTGCTCAGTTTTACCAGTTTGTGTCACTATCAGCTTTGTCCATCATAGCTCCCCTGTTACCCTGATCATGTCTGAACACTTTGAGTAGTGGCAGCTTAACACAGATTCCATGAAATTCCACTCTGCTGGGAGCAGTCTTTCTTCTTACTCTGTATCTCTTGTATTTTCACTAGTTGTGAATTCACAGGAGGATCTCCCTTCTGACCCCATAACAAATACTTTTTTCAAAAATAACTTTGGTTATTGGCTTCCTTACAAACTTTTTTGAAATCCGAGTTCTGCTTGTTTTGTGCTGGATCACTTTTTCTTCATCCGTGTTCGTCCTGCTAAAAGTCAATTGTACAACTGAGCTGTGATTTTTTTTAGTCACCTTATTTATCCACCTGTCATTATCTTGCCCTGCCACAACTTGAATTTTCTCACTGTAGAAGTTATTTATTACTGATCTGTACTTCTCTGAGGTGCTTATAAAATGGACATTCCCTTTTTCTTTTGTGCTGTTACAGTGCAAAACTTTGATGCTGGTGTGTTCACAAAAATCCATTTCTATAGCCTGCTAGTGGAAATAGATGTGGTATTATTTTTTCCCTTATACTTTGAATTTTTCTGTGCTGCAGAGCTTATGAAGAGCTGAATGTGAAACATGAACCCCTCCAACTCATTCAGCCTGAATTTGAGACTCCACTACCTGTCCTCCAGCCAGCTGTGAGTAGTTTTCTTGCTTGTACACTACAGGGAGAACCCTTCTCCATGAAGGTTGGACTTGTTAACCTTGGATGTCTATTCCAACCTTAATGAGCCTCTATGTCTTCTGTTTCGTGCAAAACCTCTGTGTGTCATTTCTACAGTTCTGTAAAAGAAGTGAGAAATGCTGTAGTAATAATTAATGCCTTGGGAGTTTACTACACTGCAGGGACCATCTTTTAGGAAAGAGCACTCATTTACACTTCTAAATTTATTAAAAGAGCTTCAAAATGCAGTGTGTGGTACAAAAACAGAATCCTTGTGTCATGAGCCTTTGACTGAGTAGCTGCTCCCAGCCCTGTGAGGTGCTGGCTCAGCCTTCCCAGTGAAAACAGGATGAGGAATTTCAGAAAGCAGTGGTGGTGTGAGTACTGCACTCCCTGCTGCCAGGGAGGAGCCAGTCTGTCCTGCTCTGTCCATCTCCCAGATCCTCAGGGGAAGCACAAAGTGGAGCATTGATCTTATACAGCAGGAGCTGATCAAACTTTTACCAGCAGTGTTTGGGCTGACAGCAACAACACAAGCTGTGGGGGTGTCAAACTCATTTCAGAAGGCAGGAATCTCTGAGTATCTGAATTTTGCCATCATTGTTCCATCCTTCTTTACCCTGGCCACTGAGAAAGCATTACTGGGATCCTTTAGAGCTGCAGCAGTGAAAATGAAAGTGGTGTCTCATTCACTGCTTTTAAAAACCCAAGTCCAGCTTGTGACATAAATGGTGCCTGCATGAAACAGAAAATACTCTGACCACAATTGATGTCAGTATGTTTTCAGGGTGAGCTCTTAGGGCTAATTTAGTTCCTCAGCTCTCAGCCATCACATGGGTCTCATGGAGCAAAACTGAAACTGCAGATGAGAAATGTCTAGTTGTGATACTGGGTGATAATTCTGGCATACATGTGACTAAATTCTTTTGGAATGTTCAGTTATTTTCACAACATAAAAATGGAATTTTCATAGGGTGCTCCTTGGTTTGGTGGCTTTGGAGTTGCTTTTGACTTTTTAAAGAGTTTCTTCAAGTCCAATATAAGTTCAAAACTCTTGTCTTTGAGATCTATAAAGTGTAAGAAAAATATGTGACAGTGAACCATGCTGCTTTTTCTCTCCAAGGTTTTCCCACCTGCTTTCAGAGAATTGCCTCCTCCTGCTCTGGAGCTGTTTGACTTGGATGAAACTTTTTCCTCTGAAAAAGCACGTCTTGCAGAGATTACAAACAAATGTAAGTGGAGCAGATTGTTTGCACATTTAAAATAAAAGTCTAGTTTTTTTAGAGGAAAATTATTACATTTAATTTTAAAGCATGGACCTCATTTAGGAAAATCTCCTGCTCTTATCCTGATCTAAGAAATTGAAAGGCTTTGGTAATTAATAGCGTGACTTTGTGTACCGTGACATTATATTTTGTCTGCTACATGACATTTTACTGTGCTTCTGCCTGCTGTTTCCTATATTGTGCATAAATTGTTTTGTGCACTCTTGCTGATAAATTTCACATCCTTTTTATGCTTTGAAGTTAAAATGTTAAGATTATTCTAAACACCTAAAGAAGAAGAGCAGATACTGGCTGCAGGAATACATCATGGCTAGTCCACTGAGCTTAGCTATGGGACTGAACCTCCCAGGATGCCAACAGCAAGTGGAGGTTCAGAGCAGGTTTTTGGCCAGCTGCTCCAGATGTGTGTGATACTCAGCTGCCTTCTTCCCTGGGTGCTTGCTTAGGCACTGACGATGACCTGGAGTTCTACGTGCGGAAATGCGGCGATATCCTGGGAGTGACCAGTGAACTCCCAAAGGACAAGCAAGATGCCAAATACATCCTGGAGCACATCTTCTTCCAAGTGGTTGAGTTTAAGAAACTGAATCAGGTATTTTTAATAACAATTACAAGTGAGTGGTTGGTAGTAGCAGTAGTGAGGGTGGTGTGTCATTGTAGCAGCTACACTAGTTACAGGCAAGAGGTGATGTAAGACATTAGCTGTGCAATAAGTGAGACCAGTGAAGTGTGATCCAGAGTACTTAAGACTGTTAATCTCCATAAAACATGTAGTGCTCAATTTATTAAGTCTCTCATTTATTTTAATTGGAGGATTAGTACATGCAAGTGTATTTTGTAATTGCAGCTAAAACCAGTTCATTAATTGTGCCTGAGTGAGAGCAGGGAGTCTTCAGGAGTGTTCACGGCTCTGGCCAGTGCTGCAGTGCAGAGGTGACACCAGCATTGTTCCTCAGGAGCTGCACTGAATGCAGCTGTGCTGAAAGAATTCTTCATAGCAGATTGGATGCTTCAAAGTGTGTTTGGAGCATATTGGCAGAGCAGCAGCTTGTGCCAACAAGAATTGCCCATTTCACATGTAATATAGTTAAGCCAAAAATCTTACAGTTCTACCCTATTGTTAAAACTCTTCTTTCTTCCCTTTTTTTTTTTTTTTTTTTTTCCCTTCCTCTTCCCTCACTTAAGGAACATGATACTGACCCAAGTGAAGCTGGATTCCAGAACGGTACCTGAGACCTGGCTTTCCCCAGTTTGAGATAGACCTTTTAGGGAAAGTATATTTTTCCATTTTTAAAGCCTCTCTTTTCAGTGTATTGATTGGGACTGTCTCAGTAGTTCACTGGATGCTTGGATCATTTATGTGTGGTAGTTCAGATAATTAATGCCTTCTGGGGAACTGCTTGTATTTCACAAGCACTTTCCAAAGAATTTCTTATTTTTCTACTTCTTTATTGAAACTGTAATTTTTTAATATATTAAAAAAATAATATACCAAAAAAAGGTGGTTTGGGTCCTTCTTTCTGACTCCAGCATTTATTTTCTTGTAGTTAAGTCTTACTGTTGGTTCTCCTGGTGTACATGACATCCTTAATTGCACTGTGAGAAGGGTTGTTATTTTGGTTTGTGAACTGAGGACAAAAAAATAGAGCCATAATTTTAAGAGGAGCTGCTGAAAATACATTTATCACCCTGAGGCAGCCTCCTTCTGTCTCTCTGCCAAAGAGAACGAAAGAGAGGTGAGTTTGCTACTGTAGAAAGAAAATATTTCTTCCAAGGGAGGGGAGGATTTGAAATTAAGCAATAATGACATTGTTGCAGATTGCTGCCTCATATCAGACTGGAACTACAGAATTTTAAAAAGAGAGAACAGCACATGGATGAAAACCTTAAGATTTAATGGAGCATTATTAAGAAACTGTGATACTGCACAGAAACACATTAATATTTTTACTTCCACTTATTTGATATGTAGCCCACTCTCTGAGGCAGTGAGTTCAGTAATGCACAGGAGTGGAAATTCAGGTTAAATTCATTGACCGTGAGATGTTGAAGCTCAGTGCACAGCAAAAATAGAGCCAAGGAGATCAGTGGTGAGAAGAAAACATTTGTCAACATCATCAACACCACACCTTTATTTCAAGGATTTTTTTTTATATTAATGTGGTGAAATTGCATTATAAAGCCTTTTTTGGCTGTCAATCTGACACTCAAATTGTTAAATTCTTCCCCCTCTCATGCCTTCCATGACTTGTGTGCTTTACATTGCTCTGCCATGGTTTTTAAAATCAGAGCTGCTTTTTGCAAAAAATCGGTTCATCTTTTTATCCCCCCAAAATATCTTTTTATTTTATATTTCTTCATGCTTCACATAACATCGTGGCACAAGTTTTTCTAAAGGAGGTGCCCCAAAGGCCCTGCCAAGTTCCTGCCCAGCTGAGATGTGCTAATATAACAACAGCACTAGAAGTGGTGGTATCTCTTCCTCCACTGCAGCCATTCCCTTCTCACAGCAGCATGTTGGAAATTTTTCATTTCTTCCTCTTTTTCCTTGAAGGCCATGGTTGTGTTTGTCACCCAGAGCGCTTTGTACACTCCAGCTCCAGATTTACACAACAAGCTTAATCTCTTCTCCTGTGCAGTATCAATAGCAATCAGTCAGCCAGCACAGAGTGAAGCTGAACCAACCCTGAGTGCTCCTCCTGCTAATTATAGCTCTGCTTTCTACTCCTCTGGGGTGTTTATACTTCAAACTGTAAATAACTTTGTTTCCCAGCCCTGTTTCGGAGTTGTTTTATCACCTGTTCCGATGTTGTAACACGGTTTAAAAAAAGCCATGTGAGCAGCCAGGGGATACAAGCAGCTCCCTGTTTTCTGGGTGTCTCTGAGGCCTCTCTGACAGCTGAAGAGCAAAATTTTTCACAGAATGGGTGTTTTTTACTTGTGTGGAATACATGTAGCACGCATGTCTCTTTCAAAGCTGTCCCTTTGGCCCTCTGGAACTTACTTTGTAACTAGAAACACTTTAGTCATGGGTGTGTGATACATGTAGCATTTGTGCCTGACTGACAGAATTTTGAATGATACTGGTAGGTGAGTGCTTTCAAGAGCTGAGATGAAGCCAGGGGGCAGGTTAGGCACATAGCTAGCAAGGGAGTTTATATATTAATGAAATTCAATTATATATTTATATATACATTATAGAGATTTTATTTTTATATATATTAATATATATTAATATGTTGAATTATACATATGATTAAAATATAAATTAATGAAATTAAATTAATAATTGCTGTGATTCACAAAAGATGATTACAAGCAACTCCTGCTGCTTTCCATTTTTGTCTCTGTCCTCTCATGCAACATAATTCACTCCCCCTTCATCTGCCCCTAAAAGAAGAGGGGAACAGTACATTGGTTATACACAAACCATAAATATCCTGAAAAGCAGTTTTAACAAGTTCCTCCTCGCTTTCTTTGCTGTAAGCAGAGACAGAAAATCAGGATTGTGTGAGTGGGGTGAGCTCTATCAGGAGACTGAAAATCTCTAATGTGTGGGTGCGATGGCCTGCGCTCCTTTCCTTCCCTCGGAGCCGGGGTTGGATGTGACACAGGAAATGGTCCCCGTGCCGGATTCCCGCGGCCAGGACGAGCAGTGACCCCCCGCACGAGGCAGGCGGGTGCCGTGCCGGGGGTCGCTCCCCGCTGCCAGGCTGTGCTTTCCCGGCGCGCCAGGAGAGGGATCCGCAGCCCCGGGCGCGCCTCCGCCCGCGCTCCCGGCGGGCAGCGCCGGCCCCGCAGCCATGGCCCCGGGGCTGCAGCCGCGTCCCGCTGCCCCTTCTCCGCCGGGACCCGCCCCGACCCCTCTGCCAGGTAACGGGGGCGGGCGGGGCGGGGACCCGGGCACGGCCACCTCGGAGGATCCTGCCCCGGGCGGTGCCGGAGGGGGCTGCGCCCTGCCGAGCTGCACCGGAGGCCGGCCCTGCGTGTTCAGGGGGCTCAGCTTCAGGCCGGGAGGGCAGCGAGAGTCAGAGACCACCACCGGAGAGACATTTATATCTTTATTGTGCTAATACAAAGGAGAGGGATCGGCGAGGAGGAGGAGCCAGCGAGGCTGCGGCTCTCGGGGGTGCCATCACCAGCCCGAACATCCCCCACCACCAACGCCGCTTCGATCACCCCAGGCGGGCAGATTCAGCTTGTCACCGGCTGCTGCCATCGCCACTCAAGCCCGCTGGCTCCGTGTTCTGTGCTGCAGCGTGGATCCCTGCTCCTCGCAGGAGGGGGCAGGCACCCAGCAGCGTCACAGAGCCTGGTGCAGAAACACAGGGACAGCGTCAGGGTCACACGGCTGGGGCTCCTGGGTGGCAGACCTCTGGATCAGCGTGGGGTGCTTCTTAAAGGCACCAGGCCAAGCCAGAGGAATCACCACAGGGGCCTCCAGGGGCGATATCTCTGGCTTGGAGCATCCCAGGAAGCGTAACTCCTCAGCGCTTACATCGAGGGACGTGCTGGTATCCATAAAGGATTTTATTGCCGAGATGTCCCACCTGGGTGCTGGCACTTTCCCAAGGGCTGAGATGTCTCCAACCAGCTCAGAGCTCTTGAAGAGCAGGCTCTCCAGCGGTTTGGAGTGCTTGTCTTTCTTGCAAGGTGTCGAGGTGTTCTGTGACACCACATTCATCGGGCAGCCATCTCTGCTGGGGTGCTCACAGGGCAAACCAGACAGCTCAAAGGTGGCCTGGCCATGGTGGGCCTTGCAGAAGCAGACGAGACTGAGGTCAGAGATGCCCTGGGTCAGGCTGTGCAGCTCAGTCTTCACACAGCTGCACAGAGACTCCGCCTGCTTGACAACACACAGAGAACTGCCACTTGCTGTGTTGTCCAAGTCCATGGGAAGCTCCCAGGTGTCAGGTTTGGAAGCACTGCCAGAGTCCATGTAATAGGTCAGAACAGGAGAAGAGCGGCTATGGCCGGAGGAGCTGGCCAAGAACCCATTTTCTAGGATTTCCTTTCTGGTCAGAAAGCTGGTACTGTGCCTCTGGGTGGACAGCATGGTGCAGAATCCAACAGCTCTCTGGCTTATGGAGAGAATTCAGGATGACCCTTCCAGGATAAACCTGTTATTGATCAGGACTATTCACCAGTGGATCACAGACTCACAGTAGCAAGACTGCTCTTGGCAAAAACCTGTCTCAGTCTTGCAAGGAGCTGAGCAGGATCCAGGACATGTAGGAGGACATCCAGCCTATCACTGTCTCTTAGAGTAAAAAGGAGAGTTCCACCACAGCCTGCTAGCTGCTCAGAGGTCATCATGGAGTCTCCCTGAAGTTGTATTTATTTGACCTCAGCCTGTATATCACTACTCTTAGCTTTCTACTGGGGATAGAGGCATTTTATCCTCGCTCCTGAAGTCAGAGGGCCCCTAACCCCAGCTAGAATTGAGTCCCTTTGAGAAGGGAGCACCAAAACCAGGCTCTAGGTAGGATGGGAGAGGTTGAGGGGCATCTTACTGTTAGTCCCATACAGGATAACCCTCACCTCCAGCTCCTTCCTGAGGGACTAGGGCAGGCCAGGGAAGGGGGTGGCTATACTCCAAACCCAGCTTTACTCTGAAAGCATGTTAACCAGGGGTAACTAGCTCCTGAATTTACTGTAATGGGGCTGTACAGCCAGTCTAGAAATAAAGTCTTCTTTAAGAGAATAAAACCCTCTTCTCTTAGTGTATAAGAAATGAAGGAAAGCATAAGAAAACAGAATAAATAGTACTACCTACCTTCCAGCTTCTGTAAAGACCCCTTGATGTTCTTGACCCTTTTCTACCAGTATTACTTACAGCAGTTTTATAGTTCTGGTAATCAATTAACAGGCTGATTTCCTAATTAAGCTAGTTTGGGAGAGGGAGGGGCTTCTGTTTGCTGCTTTTTAATCAGAGGGGCGATGAAGGTGGGCTACGGCTGATTGATGGAGGTACTCTGAGCTCTGTAAGGGCTGGGTTGTGTTTGTCCTGTCAGTGGGTCCTTAGTAAGGTGACACTTTCCTTTAAGTTTTGCCTTGTTTTTTGTGAGCTGTTGGTTAGGAATACCCATGTATACAGACCATGCATTGGTGACATAGATGATATATGTTGGAATATTTGGGCAGTACTCCCAGGCACAGGGCTGGATTGTTGTTGCTGTCCTGGGTGCAGCAGGGAGTTGGACTTTGATGATCTTTGGGGGTCCCTTCCAGTTGGAATAGTCTGTGATTCTGTAACATGTGTGACGCTCCTGCCCTGTGCCTGG
>VWZP01008041.1:221887-264840 GCA_013396995.1 Dicaeum eximium
GCTCTCTGAGGGCTCCCTGAGGGAGCCGGGGGCGGGGCGGACGGGCGCCCTCCCGCGCGCGCCTTTGTGCGGGCGGGAGGCGCGGCGCGCATGCGCGGCCCGGCCCCGCGCGGGGGGGGCGCCGTTGGCGCGAGATAGGAAAGCGCCGCCAGCGCCGCCGCTCCGGACCCGCGCCCGGCCCGAGCCAGACCCGGCCCGGCCCGGCCCGACATGGCCCGCCGTGCCCGCGGGTGAGTGCCGGCCCCGCCGCGCCGCGGCTCCCCGAGCCCGCTCCCTCCGCTGGAGCTCCTCCCGGCCGCGCCGTTCCCGCTCGCCGGGCGGACAGCGGGATGCGGGATGCGGGCGGCGGCTCCGCGGTACCCGCGCTGGGGATCCCCTCGGCCCTGCCCGCGCCCGGCTCTGCCCGCTCGGGAGCGGGGGGTCCCTGCGGCCGCTGCCCCGCAGCGCCAGCGAGCCGGGAGTGCTGAGCTGTACCGGGGAAATGGTGCCGGTGCCCAGATGCAAAGTTCACCCCGAGGGACACGGGGGCAGAAGTGGAAAGAAACGCTCTTTCCCCTGCTCCGGGCAGAAGAAAACTTGCCAGCAGGCGCTGGCGCCTAAATTGAGGATCTCCTTTCAGTCTGGGCTGTGTGTGTGGGTGTCGGTGAGGTTGGGGCTCGGTGCTGGAGGGGAGATCTGCAGCTCTGCTCTGTATGGTGGACGTTGCTCCCTCTCTCGCATTTTTGTCAGATAAAAATGGTAATCTTCTTTTATTCACCCTTAGTGAGGAGCAGGAGGAGCTGCATTACCAGGACACCGATTTGGATGTGCCAGAGCAGCGGGATGGCAGGTGCAAAGTCAAGTGGACACCAGAAGAGGTGAGTGGGAGCCTGAAATCTGCTCAGAGAGGTGCTTCGGGGTGGTGCCTCTGACATGGCATCCTGGGCTTGGGTGACTCCACCCCAGCCCTCACCTGTTGGCCACGATCTCACCCCCTCTTGCCATGGAGAGGACCATGTGTCTCTTGTCCACTGAGCTCAGGTCTGAATGAGGCTCGGGGAGTTTGAAGCGTAGCCTGAACAGCAAGAGCTCAAACATTTTTAACTTAAGCCTGTGAGTACTGAGTGAAACACCACTGCCTGCAGCACTCCTGTGAGCACAGGGGGGTCCAGATGATGGCTGAGGCCTCCCATGAGCTGAAATGTGCAGTGGAAATGTACTCCTTTTTCTGCAGCAAAAGCAGGGAGCATTGACACTTCGGATCACGGCTTAGTCATCCTGGCTAAGAGCCTGGAGTTAACTGGGATATTCTCTTCCTTCCTCCCCGTTTCCCTATCGGTTTTGTGCTGTGTGAAAGCTACAGCTGGGGTCAGAACACCAAGTAAGGTGGTAAGCCTTGGGCTCATGTTGGGCAGGGAATAATTTAATTATTGAACTATTCAGAGCTCACAGATAAGGATGTCTCTAACAGGCTTTCTGTGAGCTGTAGCAGTTTGCATACCCAGGCTATAGTAGGCATCACAAAAGAGATGCCGGAGCACCGAGAGACAGAAGAGCACCTGGCAGGTGGTGATACACTTCAGCCAGTCAGCTTTCCTGGCCAGACAAAACCAGGGGTTGAGCTGGGGGATGGACTGTCTGGTCAGGAGTGTTCTGGGGCTGGATAAGCAGGCCCTTGGCCACAGGGTTTGAACCAGAGTATAGAGGAACAGAGCTGAGCTCTTGCTTTGTACTTAATGCGTGAGCTTGTCCTAGTACAGAGCTCAGAACCAGTCTGTTCCATTTGGGCTCCATGTACTGGAGGGCTGCTAAACACTGGTGTGAGCTGCCTCCCTGAACACACAATGCCAGCAAAACCTTGAGGTTCAAAATATCTAACTTACTCTTTTATTGTATCAGCCCGCGGTGTGTGTTGCCTCAGTGTATCTGAAAGTGGATGTTTGTGTCCTTTGCAGGATGAGCAGCTGAAGATGTTAGTGAGCCATTATGGGCAGAATGACTGGAAGTTCCTGGCCAGCCACTTCCCTGTAAGTGACCTCATACCCAGCTGGGAATCCCAGTGTCTGCATGTTGCTGCTTCTCCTTGTGCTGATTCCCTGTGCAGGGGGACTCTGTTCTGGCTCTGCTCTGATTTTATAGCTCCAAGCTGTGAAATGGGGCTGCTTCAGGGCAGGGAGACCTTCTTGCACAGAGGGTGAGTCTGTTGGAGTTGGGGTGAGAAATTGAGGTTCCTGTCCCTGTGTCCCCTGCCCTGGGCCCAGGACCTCCATATGTACTCTCTACGTGCTTCTGCAGGTGTTCTGTGGGGCAGCCTGTGTGTATGGGGACTGCTGTTGCTTTTGGAGCTTTTTGGGCCCCTGGTGTAACACAAGGTGCTCCCATTGCTGTTCCCAGAACCGCAGTGACCAGCAGTGCCAGTACCGGTGGCTCAGAGTCTTGAATCCAGACCTGGTTAAGGGCCCGTGGACCAAAGAGGAGGATCAAAAGGTAAGTCAGGGCTGAGAGCATCAGAGAGTTGGATTGTCTCTGTCTGCAGAGAGGGTGGAGATGTCAGATCCATCCCCAGGTGTTGTAAACTGTGTGTAATTGTTCCCTGTGGTGGTACCTGTGAGAGCAGCTCTGTCTGCCCTGCCCAGGCATCCATGGTCGGGATGTGATGTGATCTAGGCCTCTCCTGGTAAACACCTTCTCCCTTTCACACAGTGTGCTACAGTAGGCTGCCAGGGGAGAGAGCTGAAAAGGGAATTAATTCATCTGCTTGCTGGCAGGTCTCCACCTGGCCTGGCCAGGTTGGATCTAAGAGAAAATAAAACTGGCATTTCCTGTGCCACAGTAGGCAGGCTGGAGTGGATGTCTGAGGTTGGCTGGGTGAATCATGACTTCTGTGAGCCTCTTTCTCAGCTGATTCCAGAGTCAGCTGAGAGGGGCTGGCTCAAACAGACTCATCATCTTTATGTACTTGAGAAAAGTTGGAGTGAAATCCAAATCTTACCAAGGTTTTCTGGCAGAACATCCCAGATTCTCTGTAACACTCCTGCTCCCCGACTCTTTCCCTTTTGGTCCCATTATGTTTTGTCAAGCCCTAAGGAAGCTTGTCCTGATGTTGTTCCCTGTTCTTACAGCAGAGCAGTTGTTGATTGCTTTCTCCTTCCCCTTGCATTGTCCTGACTCTGCCAGCCTACCCATCCTGGCCAGGCTGGGCTCCAGCTCTCTCCTCATGGCTTTGCCTTAGCTCTGTGGCCTCAGTTTGGCATCTTTGGTCCCTTTTTCTGTGCTTGAAAGGCAATAGTGAAAAGCAAAATGACCTTTCAGCTCAGCACAGCTGGCCAGGGTAGAAATGTTCTTTGAGAGCTCTTCAGCCAGGATTTTGATGGGCTGAACATTGCAGGAAGTTGATTGTTTCATCCTGACTGTGCCCTGGACACTGCAGGAGCCCAGAATGGATTCAGTGCCCAGAAGCATTTGTGTTGGGGCTCTGGCAGAAGGGACAAAGCCCTGGGTGGAGGGTAAGAGGCAAAGTGGATGGTTCTGAAGTGAATTTGGATCTCTCCCTGTGTGTCCTGGTGCTGTCAGGGCGTGGAGCTGCAGCCCTGTCTGTACCACACTGTTAAAGGGAGCAGCAGGCCAGTGCAGAGCTGCTGGGGACAGCTGTCACACAGCCAGGTCCTTGGAAGTAGGGAGGGCAGAGGAGCCTTGGAGCAGGTGGGACTTGGTCCTTGCTCAGAAATGGGAATGTGTTTCTGCCAGTCTCCACCCCATCTTCTGTGAGGGGTCATCTGCATTCACAGGTGCCCTGTGGCAAAATGTCTGCATGGAAACAGCCTCTTACTGAAATTTGGCAGAATCATTGCTCTCATGAGGGTTGGAACAGCTGATAGCTTTGCTGGGTCCCTCCAGCTTTTCCTCCAAATGGGCCTTCCTCTGCCCTTACCTGGTCCCAGGAAAGGTGAAGAGCAAAGCCTGAAGATGACTGTACTGACCTTCCCTCCTTAATTCCATTTCCTTATTTCCCTCCTGTTCTCTCCAAAGGTCATTGAGCTGGTTAAAAAATACGGCACCAAGCAGTGGACCCTGATAGCCAAGCACCTGAAGGGGCGGCTGGGGAAGCAGTGCCGGGAGCGCTGGCACAACCACCTGAACCCCGAGGTGAAGAAGTCCTCGTGGACAGAGGAGGAGGATCGCATCATATTTGAGGCCCACAAGGTGCTGGGGAACCGCTGGGCAGAGATTGCCAAGCTGCTGCCTGGCAGGTAAGACCCCTCTGCTCCCCTGGGTGCTCCTGGAGATGTGTGTGCCAGGCTCTGGGGATGTGGCTGGGCAGTGTGCTGAAGCTGCTGGCTGTGCTTTGGAGCTGCTCTGAGGGATGGTTTGGTCCCTTCTGCTTTCTCTGCAGGACCGACAATGCTGTGAAGAATCACTGGAACTCCACCATCAAGCGGAAAGTGGACACGGGAGGTTTCCTCAATGAAACCAAGGAGTCCAAGTCTCTGTACCTCCTGGTGGAGGTGGATAACAAGGAGAGGCAAAGTCAGACGACAGCTGAGAGCCAGGTAGTGCATTTGCAGCAGGCAGCTGGGGCAGTCCCCTGCCCTGCTAATGCATCCTGGAGCTCTTCTGCTGCCTCTCGCTGCCTTTTCCACAGCCTGGTGTCTGCATAGACAGACTGTGCCTTCCCCAGCCTCCCAGATCTCTCCCTCCAGGAGCTAGAGGTGTTATATGGGAGCCTGAGTGTGTTATCTAGGCAGAGGACAGCAGTCTGCTAGAGCTGTTACCTTGCCAATCCCAGCATCAAGTCTGTCTTGGGCACCAAATATTTTTTTGGCTTCATTGTGCTGTTGCTGGTGGGAGAAGGAGACTGCTCCAGACAGTGTGTGTGTGGGAGCAAGGTGAAGAGATACTGTGTTCCTTTCCTCTAAACAAGGAAGCAGGGAAGTACACCCAGTGGTTGTTTTCATGAAAAAAGCCTGTAGCTGTTAAAGGCAGGCTCCTGATAAATAGGAAACATAGAACTAGTGCTACATGCTCAGTCTAAGTACAACTTTCTCCTGGGACACTGTTAAGTGAAATCTTTGATTAAAGAGTCCTGTGCTCATTATGTTGCACGGACTCCTTAGGTAGTGTAAGGGACAGAGCAGTGAGGGAGAAAGGGGATGTGAAACAAACCCAGTGGCAGGTAGAGGAGAGTGGGCAAAGCTGAACATGTCCAGGTGCTCTCTGTCCCCAAGACTTGACACTGTGCCCTTGCTTTCTGCTGATACCTGGCCTTTCTTTGTTGTGTGTGCCAAGAACGTCCTGCCGAACTGGCCGGTGGATATCTCTGAAATAAAGGAAGAAGATGTCAGTGATGAGGAAGTGACGGGTGTGCAGGAGCTGCCCTTGGAGCTGCCAGCTGCAGGAGTGGCAGAGCAGAACGTGGAGGGGACCCCAGATGATGCAGTGCCCGAGGATGGCACTTCATTGGTTGAGTCACCATACAAATGGGTCGTTGAAGCTGCCAGCTATTTGTACCCATCTTGTGCCCCAGCCCTCAGTGAAGCTCTGGACATGATTGAATCTGTAAGTAACAGACCCTTGTTTTTCCAGTTACTGTTAGGAGACTCATCTTCACCCTTTTTGTTTGAGTGAACTTACTGGATCCCCTTGATCATCACCCTGAGGAGGATTGGGTCTGTCATTGCCTTGCAGCTTCCCCTCGTCTCTCTTCCAGGGCCTTTCCAGCTCTGCCACTATTGCTGTGGGCTTGCAGATTTTCCTAGCTGGGTGTCCTTGTGCATGGGCTTGTGCCTCTGTGGGAGGCTGTAAGTGCTGGCAAACTTCATTTCAAGCCCTTCTTTGTCAGTCAGAGTGTGCCCAGCTCTCCTTCTTGTAATGGTTCAGGCCCATGCTCATTGGCTGTCCTTTCTGTCCTGTCATGGGGTGGGATAGGACAGGACAGACTGGGAATAAGCCAAGCCCATTGTACTGTGCAGGACAGACCCCCTCATGCTGGCATAATTGCCACCATTTGCTTTCAGTGGGGGTAGCTTCACTGAAATTAGTTATTTTGAGCCAGTCAAGCAGTGCTGAGGTCCCCTGGGTGACAGAGGCACCAGGGTGGGAGGCTGGCTGCAATCAACAGGGCACTTTGCTGCCATCAGAGGGAAGTTGCCACTGCAGCCCCCAGCCTGCCTGAGGCACTTACAATCCATGAAGGAGTCACTTTGCCTCTGTATAGCAAGACAATGTGCCTGAGGCTGAGCAGCACATCTGTGGGCCCCTGGGGGCCTGCTTGTGTGGTGCTGGGGTGGAGCTGTGAAGCAGCTCAGTTCTCAACTGCTCTGGTTAGTTTTAATCTGCTTTCAGCTGTGCAGGTCACACCAGAGCCCCATGCCCAGCTTTACAGGTGTGCCCAAGATTATGGGTTGCTCTTGAGTGATAGTTGCTTCCTTCAGTCCCTGTCCCCAGCCCTCTGCCCAGCTGGTTTTTTTGTCCCCTCTCTGAGGGGGTGCAGCTGTTTGTGCAGCTGTGCTGTGAACCAAACAGGGAAACCAGCCTTGCATAAATAGAAAACCCTGCCCTGTGCACAAGCAGCAGCTTTCAGCTGGGACAGATCCCTGCTCTGGCCCCAGCTGGCCTGTGGCAGAGGAGAGCAGGGCTTGAGCTGTCCCTGGCCAGGCTCCTTCCAAAGCTTGGTGCCATCTCACACCCTGTCCTATTTCACCTCCCAGTTCACCAGTCTCTGCTCAGCTGCCACCCTGGGCTGCTGCTGACCTTTCCCTTGTGTGCAGGACCCAGATGGGTGGTGTGACCTGAGCCAGTTTGACCTGCCCGAGGAGCCCTTGGCAGGTGGCAGCAGTGGCGGTGCCAGCCCGGCGGGGCCAGCGCCCGGCGAGGCGGCCCCGGCCCTGCCCAGCGTCACTGAGTACCGCCTGGACGGCCACACCATCTCTGACCTGAGCAGGAGCAGCAAGGGAGAGCTCATCCCCATCTCCCCACACGCTGAAGGCAGCTTTGGCACCCCGCCCTCGGTGCTGAAGAGGCAGAAGAAGAGGAAGATATCCCTCTCACCTGTCACAGAGAATGTCACCAGCACCAGCATGTCCTTCCTGGACTCCTGCAACAGCATGACACCCAAGGGCACCCCTGTAAAGACACTGCCCTTCTCTCCATCTCAGGTATCTTCTTGCCCTAATGTTGTGTATTCCCATCAGCTCTGTCAGCTTTGTGCTCCTGCTGCCTTGAATGAGGCTGTGCCAGTGTGCAGAGCGTGTTCCTGTGCTAAAAGAAGGCTCAGAGCTGGTTTCTGGCACTGCTTCTCTTCAGCACTGCCCTTCCTGTGGGAGCAGCAGCCTGTGTCTCCATCTGGGAGTGACTGCACTTTTAAGAAAGCCCAGCTACCCTGTGTGTGGGCAGGGCACATGCCCAGCTTGAGGAAGGAGCCCCATCTGCATAGCAGGGTGTGATGGGAGAGCACACTGCTGCTGTCCCCAGGGCACTGCTGTCCCCAGGGCACTGCTGCCCCAGCTGTGGGCAGCCGAGTGTCACCAGTGAAAACTTGCTTTCCCTGTCTGCAGTTCAGTCACACAGACAGGCTGAACAGCAAACACCTTGTGCAGATCTGTCTTGCTGTGCCTTTGAAAATTGTCCTGGCCTTGTCTTTGTTGCAAAAGGGACTCAGGATCTTTCAGCCCACAGTGTCCACACAGTGGTCTCCAGGGCACGTCACCTTGGAGCACTGTGATGGTCAGACCCACGGGTGTCTCGTGTGGAAGTGGTGTTGTAGCTATAAATCAGAATAAAGGCTGGTGCATTCTCCAGCACAGTTCTCACTGCAGCTCTGTTATCCAGACCCTCCCCAACTGTGCCTTCCAGGCCTTTATTTCTGCTGTTTCTGCAGCAGAAAACACAGGAGACGCACCACAGAAGAGTCCAAAATGCAGGTTCAGGTGGACCTTGAATGAAAGGCCAGCAGAAGAAGAAATCAGAGCAGGACCCATAATGTACAGCGCTGCACAGTAAAAGGCAGGAATGTCTTGAGTGAGTCTGAGCAGGCAAAGTGCATGCCCTGCCTCCAGCTGAGCTTCAGCCAGCAGTGAATGTCACAAACACAGTTTTCCTCTTCCAAGAGGCTCTTGGGTACAAACACTGCTCCTTATGGGATCAGGGCTGTCACTTACTGGCTGCTGGGAAGTAAAACCCTAGAAGAGGTTTGAAGAAGAGAAGGACACTGAGGGAGTCACAGCTTGTTTTCTCATAGTTTAAGCTGAAGACAGCTCAGTGCAAGACCTGTTAATCTGTACACTTTGTGTTACTTGGATTTCCCTCATGTTTGCCAGCCTGAGGTTGGAATAGACTGGGTGAGCTGGGATTACCAGTGCAAGGGAGACTTCTCTTCCACTCTGTAGCTCTCATAGTTGTATCAGCTCATCCCTCATGGGAAGTGAATAATCTTTATAGGTGTGAGGCACCTACTGGCAATGTGTGTGTCCATGTACAGAGCTGCGAGTCTGTAATCCACCCTGGTCTGGGAGGGTTGTTTCTTCTTCAAGGTTTCCCTCATATTTAGGAAGAAGGAATGGCTTGTGATGCAGTGCTGGGCTGCTCCAGACTGAGTGTCTTCAATTTTTCTTTCCGGTGCTGTGCAGTTCCTGAACTTTTGGAGCAAACAGGACACACTAGAACTGGAGAACCCTTCCCTGACCTCCACGCCTGTGTGCAGCCAGAAGGTGATTGTCACCACCCCACTGCACAGGGACAAGACCCCTCTGCTGCAGAAGAACTTAGCGTAAGTCCTTCCTCCCTCCTGCCTTTTCCACGCAGGAGTCTGGTCCAGTTCAGACACAGCTCTCAGTTCTTGTCATGGTATTACTGAAAGAGGGGCAAGGCAGGCTGGGGATTTCCTTAAATCACTGTTTTCCCCCCCAAAACAGCTTTTCTCTGAGCTGCAGGGAGCAAGTGTCCAGGCTGGCTGGGGGCACAGCCAAGTGACCTCTCCTGTGCTCAGCTGCTGGCTGGGTTACAGCCTGTCTGATCCCTTGTCTTTCCCTCTCTGCTTCCAGGTTTGTCACACCAGATCAGACATATGTGGTGGACAACACCCCTCACACTCCCACACCTTTCAAAAATGCCCTGGAGAAATATGGACCAATTAGACCTCTGGTAATTATTGGGCAGGGCTGTGCCTTGTGGGGCTGATGAATGCAAATGAGACACGGGGCTGGGGCAGGGCTGTGAGCAAACTCTTATCTGTGTCAGAACAAAGGGCACTGTGGCAGTGCCAGCCTGAGAGGGGAGGAGTGAAGGGCACATTGTCACAGTGATCATTTCATTGTAAGGATCTGCAGGACTTCTAGCTCCTCTGTAAAACAGCTAAAAATGCCAAAAGCTGCCCTGAAATCAGGGTGCCCTGCTTGGCTACTGATGACCTTGAGGAGCAGGAAATGATCTGCCTAGGCCTCCATGAGGAGCTGGATGTCCCAGGCATTGTGTGCACTCTGTCTCCTGATGGCACACTGGGGTTCAGCTGATAGGTCCCTCATGCCTGGAGATCCTGTAAATCCATCAGGCTAGCAAAAAACTTGCCCTATCTTTTCCAGCTTGGAAGGAAATGGGTTTTTATGTCTGTCCTCCCACTGTGGGCTCTCCTGACCCCATTGTCCTTGAGGGAAACCCTTGTGAGCCTGCCCAACACGGAGATTGTGACTGCCTTGTGCTGTCTCTGCCTTTCCACCCCAGCCCCAGACCCCTCACCTGGAAGAAGACTTGAAGGAGGTGCTCCGAAGTGAAGCTGGCATTGAACTAATCATAGAGGATGATGTGAAGCCTGAGAAACAGAAGAGGAAACAAGGGGTGAGCTGGCTCTGCACCCAGCACCAGCTGCTAAGCTGCCCTGTGCTCTTAAGGAGTATTCTGGCTGGTTTTATTCATCCTGCTCTTGGTGCCAAAATGTCTTTAGCCCTGTGGCTGCTCTCTTTTAATCAGCAAGAGGTGCCTGAGCTTAAGGCCTGCTTAAGGTACTGCCAGGAGTGTCCTGGTTTATGCTGAGCTCAGGGCTTGTTGGCACACTTGGAGCACCTGGGGCAAGCTGGGCTCTCAGAAGGCTGTGGGGTGGCATGAAAAGTCTCAGTTTTCTGGTGGCCTTCCCTTCCTTCTAGCAGCTCTTCCTTTAAACTGATGGCTTGAGGTGCCAGGAGGGGGGCACTGGAAGCTGCTGTGCCCTGTGGTGGGGAAGGCTGCACACACCTTCTTCCTGAGGTGCTGGTGCCATGCAGAACTGGGGTGACGTGGCCTTGGTGTGCACCTGGGCCCTCAGGGTGGCACTTTCCTGGGTGGGTCATGCTGACACTGGTGTTCCTACGTTCCCCAGCTGCGCAGGAGTCCCATCAAGAAGGTCAGGAAGTCTCTGGCCCTGGATATTGTGGATGAAGATATGACACAAAACCTGCCTGCCCTCCCCAAGACTGTGTGTTTCAAAAGAGCCCAGGTGAGGGATTGTGTGCTCAGAGCAGGGGCAGAGCTGGCTCTGCTCTGACAAAATTGTGCAAAGCAGCAGCAGCAGCCTGGAGCTGCCTTTGAACAGTCTATATGAATATGGATGAAGGGCTGGATTTCTTCTTTCCTTACACTTTTTCTCCTGGTGCAGCCTATGAATTTCCTGTCAAGGTCCCTGAACCTCTCCTCCTCGAGCAGGAAGAATGACAGTGGTTTGCTCAACAGGGCCTTCGTGCAAGTGCAGCCAGAGAAAATGTCCTACAGGAAAATGCCAAGCCATTTCAGGCCACCAGCGCCGGTAAGCCCTGCAGCAGCCACTGCTCTCCCAGGCTGGAGTTTGTCTGACAGTGCAGCCCTTGTCCCTTGAGGAGTTAGGGATGGAGCTCTGAACTGCTGCACAGGCATCCCTGCACTGTCAGGGCTGTCTTTACACCGAGGCTGGGAGATGCTGAGCCAGAGGTGTCATTTCATGTTCCTCAAAGCCACAGCTGTGGCCTGCTCAGCATGTTTGGCCCTGGATTTCCTCACCCATCAAGGAATTTGGATGCCTGCTCTGGCAGTGAAGTAAACCTTCCTTTTTCCAGTGGGTACTCCTTGAGTGGACAGCAGCAAGCTCATATTTTTTGCTTTTCAGGGCAGAGCAACTCTGAAGTGCTGTATAAAGGTTAAACAGGAAGATATTTCCCACCCCTGTGTTTTTTAGGGTGTTTCTGGGTACTGGGAAAGGCTGTGTGCCTTAGGCAGCATAGACTGGCTTTGTCCTGCTTCATCCTGACCCCGTGGCAGTACAGAGCTCCAGCTGGCACTGTGGCACCTTGTGCCTTGTGCTGTTACAGCAGCTGTGTTCCTCAGCTCTGCACAGTTGGAACTGGCTTGTGCTGGAGTCACAGCAGCCTACAAATGCCCTCTGGGGCATAAACAGATCTCTCTACAATCTTCAGGCAGGATGCATTCCTGGAGGGGTATCCCTATTGGCTGGGCTTAATCAAAGTCTAAGTGTAGCTTAGACAAGGGGGTTTGGACCATAGTTTTGGAGGTGTTTGCTTGGGTTGAGCCACTTGAGGTCTCAGGTAGCTTCAGTGGGGATGGAAACATGTGCTGTCCTTGTTGGGGGGTTAATCTGCAGCTGGGGGCTCCTGTGATGGTGTTCTCCCATCCCAAGAAGGTGCAGGGCTATCCTCAGGAAACTGCACTGAGGGGGGATCTGTCCCTGCATTAGAGCTGCCGTGTGAAGCCTCTTCCTTCTGACAAATAAATACCCCTCAGCCAGAGTAATTCCTTCCCCTTCCCAAAATAAACCCTTCTTAAACACTTCCATTTCTCCTCCTGTCCTCACCAGGGCTGTGTTGCTCTGAGAGCTAATAGCTCTGGATAAATAAGCTTTGGGGGTGACAGGGAGGCAGCTGGTGTGGTGACAGAGCACAGGTGTGCAGGGAAATCCCACTGCCCACAGCCTGCAGGGCTGTCTGTGCTGCTGCTGGCAGGCAGTTCTTTATCAAGGAAGCTCATCCAGCTCTGGGCTGAGCCTCAGTGGGCCCAAAGCCACTCTGTGGCTGTGTGGGACATCCTGCTGTGGCCAGGCCTGGAGCCCTGGTTCCCTGCAGTGCATGTGGACAGGTATTTCCAGTTCAGGGCCCTGGTTGCATGTACCAGAGGATTCTCAGGGGCTTTCCTGGAGTGCAGAAACACCTCCTGGGTGCCCTTTTCACATGCAGAGACTGAAGCACTCCTGGGGTTTGGCTCCTCCTTTGTGCTGTGGGATCCTGGTGAAGCTGAAGGCACCAGATTGCTGCTAAGGATGGCATTTAATCAAAATAGACCTGGGGCCCAGCAGCTCCTGTAGGAACTGAACTGGTTGGCAATAAACTCCAAAGCTGTGCTTGAATTCCTTCTATCGTTCTGGAATCTCTTCAGGGCAGTGAGTTTTAATAGGTTTGTGCTTTGGGGTTTTTGTCTTGAGGCAAGGAAGGGAAAGCCCTGAAAGGGATTGTCTTGAAATGGAGCACTCAGGAAACTGCTGAACCTAAACCCCAGAAATTACCACCTTGTAAGAAATACATTTGTAGAAAATTCTCAGAGCCTGACAAAAGGCCAACACAGTATGCATTTGTATACAAACCTTAAAATAAGAAATGCTGACTTAAAAATGCCATAAAATAAGACAGATATTGTTAAGAGAGAAATAGAGCTAGGAAAAAGTTTCAAAGGATGGCCTTGCAAATAAGACTAGATACTTTAGAGAAATAGAATTATGAAAGATGCATTGTAACAAAACTCACAAAAGTAGGTTTAGATAATTACCTTTAAAGCATCTACAACAGTGTAGCAAAATGCTAATAAGCAAAGAAACGCTAATAGTGTTTTGTAATTAAGAAATAGCTTCTAATTGTAATGGCATAAATTGTAACATCTATATTGTCTCACCCTTTGTATGAGACTGAAAAATAGAGTAAAGGGTTTTTAAAACACTTCTCAGTTACCCCATCTCTAAGTCAAAAAAGAGCAAAATCCAACACCATGTCAGCTGTGAGGGGTAATTGGTGGTGGGCAAATTCCTCCTGGTTGCAAGATGGGTTCTGAAGTTTTATTTCCCTTGTTTGTTTTGTTTATTTTTGCAGTCTTTTAGGACAGGATGTCACGAGATGTTTGTTCTCTCCCTTGACTGTGTTGTACACGTCCTTTCTCTTCCCTCTGCAGATGACCAGGGCTTGGAAAGCAGTGGCCTGTGGTGGAACCAGAGACCAACTCTTCATGCAGGAGAAAGCTCGACAGTTTTTGGGCACGTTGAAACAGAGTCACACATCAAGGACCTTAATCTTATCATGAAGGATTGTTCTGCTTTTTAATTTTATTTTTTAAATCCTTTTAATAAGTGGAGGGGGAACCACAGGAAAAAATATCTTCTGCCAAGCCTTAGTATTTGGGAGTGGATTTGTTTTTTCCCTTCAGTTCCCAGGTAGATCTACATTGTAATAAATTGGGCTAACTGCTGGCTAGTGTGTGGAATGCAAGCTTTGGAATCATTATGGAAAGGCAAACGAGCGAGGCTTGAAGAGCTGACAGCAAGACCTCTCTCTGCAAGACCTGAGTTCTGGAAAAGTGGAAGCAGCAGTTGTGTTCCACCTTGAGCAGCAGGTGCTGGAGACCAGCCTCAGAGCATCCCTGGATTCCTGCTGCTGCTCCGGTACCTCAGCAACGCCTTTGTGAAGTTCCTGCATGCCTTGAGTCTCCCTCCTGGCTTTCCCCAGGGCATGGAGTGTCTCCCTGGGCTGGAGGAGGAGCAGGGAGGGCTGTGGGGTGCCCTGTGCCTGGAGCCCCTTGCTCCCCTTGTCCTGCCATGGCTCCAGCGGGGGCCTCTCCCCACGACTGTGCTCCCTCTTCAATAAATGATGGTGCTCACACCCTTGGGCTCTGCCTCTGCCTCACAGCACTGGGGGAAGGCAGCAAAGGGCTGGGTTTTGTGTGGGCTTGTGGCTCTCCTGGCAAGTGGTTGAATTCCTGGTGGTGAGGAGAAGGGATGTTTTCCCCCCCCTCCACACACACTCTGTGGCTCAGCTGTTCAGAAGTTTTGGCTGCTCTATGGGCAGGTGCCGCGGTGTGTTTGAGTCAGGGCTCCCTGCAGGGGTGGGAGGTGCAGGAAGGCAGCAGCAGTGTGTGATGTAGCAGAGCCTTTCTGTTCCCTTCCTCTGGAGGCTGAAGTTGCACCCATGTAGCTGTTCCAGTGTGGGAACAGTAGCACCGCCCTGCTTTGAGGTAGCCAAGGATGGAATGTGGTGATCCTAGCAACATATTAACTTTGGGACTCCAGAGGTGTTGGAAAAACCGAAGAGCAACTCAACAGAACAGGAAGAGCTTTTTGGGTGAGCTGTGATGTGCTTTCCTTGGCCAAAGCTGTCCTGGCAAATCTGCCTCTGGCTGGGGGTGAGCACACAGCAAAGATTTGCTCACCCCAGGGTGCAAAACCAGAGCTGGGCTGTACAAATCTCACTTCAGGCTGTGGCTTATGCTGGAAATAGAGTCAAAAAATCCTTACTGACAAACTTGTTAAAACCTCGGATCCTGGGGAATGAGGAAGGTTTAGAAACCCAGCTCATTTTTCATTTTTACAAGCTCGGGGCCAGAGCAAATCCATGAAGTAATTTTTATTTCTGTTTCTCCGTGTTGCAGTGTTTGCTTTGGAAAGACAGCTGGGACCACTTGTCTGAAAGCCTGGCTTTAGCTGCTCCCATTCTGATGTTATTTTAAGAGAAATTGTCATAAACCCATCCCTGCTTGGCTTTGGTGGGCTTGGCTGTTCCTGCACTGGGTGACTGTACAAACCCAAGCCTGGAATTGCAATTCCTTCCTGGAGCTGACATGAGCTGGGAGCTCTGAGCAGGCAGGGTCTGCTGGAGGATAAATCAGGCTGTGAGCCTGGAACCTCTGTTTGAGAGCTGCCCCCAAATTAAAGGAGGAGGAGATGGAATAAACTTCTCTAAGGCTGTAAATCCAGGCAGTGCAGGCTGTCCTGCATTGCAGAACATTTATGGAGAAAGATAGAGGGGTAGGAAAATACTGAGGTCTAGCATAATTGATGAGTGAAAAAGAGAATTAGCTTTAATTGGAAAAGGGAGCTTCTTCTAGTGTGGAGGTTGCCAGCATGGCTTGATTGTCCTGGGGCCCAGGAACAGACATTGACATTTACATTGACAAAATTTTTAACTTGCTTTGTTTTTCCTGTGAGTTTGGATCCTCTGCTTGCTTTCCAGTAAAAATCTCATGGAAGTTGAGCTTCATGCTGGCTGTGGAGTTACTGGGCTGGAGCTGGAGACCTCTCTCATTCTGAGGCTCCACGTCCCTGTCTGATGTCCCTTTGAGGCCTCTGCAGTAACACAGAGCAGCATGACCTTCATTCAGCAAGGGAAATCTGGATGTTTAATTTAGCTTTAAATGAAAGACCAGGATGAAAGTGTTCCAGGAGCATTGGCTGTGTGTGGGAGGAATCCCCTCCCATGGCCCAGCTTGTTGCACAAACCCCATGTTGCTGTTTGACTTTAAAGTTTTTCGGTAGTTTGCATTCCACAACAGATCAGATGACTCCCTGGTGGAGTCCAGTCATGGAAAAAGGATTGATTTTTACCAGGAGTGAGAAGGGAATATCATAGCTGGAGCTCCTGGGTCACTGCATTGCCCTGACTGCTAACAGGACATTGTTTCCAGCTGGGACAAGCATTTAAGAAGCTGAGTAAAGATAACGGAGTAAGGAGATTAAGAAAGGACATGGATATTTTTTTATTGGCAGTCTTACTTTGGATGGAGCCTGGTGGGGCTGAAGAGCGCTGAGCTCACACAGCTCCATGGTCAGCAGTGTGGGAGCTGCTGTGTGTCCCTCCAAGGGCTCTCAGCTGCTGGGCTCCTTCCTGCTGCTTGGAGGGATTTCACAGCCTTTTTATCTTGTTTTCACAGCTAATTCTCCTAAAGCCTGTGCAAACAGCAGGTTGCTTACACGGGACTCTTTGTTCCACACCCGTGGGGAGAGATATAGAACCGTGGAGAAATGCAAGTGGTGAACAGAGAAATTCCTCCTATTTTGCATGTTTCTTGCATCTGAAGGAAATACAAGAAAAAAGATAAATTATGAGGCTCAGCTAGGGAACAGGGTGTAAAACCAGCCCTGGCAAAGCAAGGGCTCTGTGGGCACGGGATCCATGGTTTGTGTTCCAGGGCTTTGGAGTTCCCCAGATGTTGGCAGGAGATGCTGACCCGGCTGCAATTCTTGCTGCAACCCAGCCTTGCCCTGCTGACCTTTGGGAGCTCCTCAGCAACACAGAGAAGAGGAAATTCTCCATTAAAGGATCATTAGCAGCTCAGTGTTAGTTGGTTACACCTCAGTGATGTTCCTTGGGCTTTATTACTGCTCGCTGCAGGAAAGGACCCAGTGAGGAGGGCAAGGGGATGCTGAGGCTGGGGTGGGGAGCCCCGGGTTGCTGCTTTGCCAAAAATTGCTTTGATCCTGAGGATCACTGGCAGCAGCAAAGTGCTTCCTCTCCTGCCTTTGCTTATGGTTTTCATTGAGTAGTTGCTCAGCAATAACCTTGTAAAATTTCCCATGTGCTTTTTTTGACGCTCTAACCTGTGGGTTTAGAGGTTTGGGAAATTAAAAGGATGATTTTAGCTGGGCAGGCACATGCTGAGGATTAGCTGAGCAGCTCCTGGGTCTTGTAAGAGGTGGAGGCCACTTGTGCTAAGAGCTGGCTGCAGCTGGACAGGAAAATAACTGTGCTTTGGAAACCTAAAATCCTGCCTGCCCCTGTTTCTGGAGTGAGAAAACTGCAGTTCTTCAACTCTGCCTGAACAGAATAATCAAATATTAAAATATGGTACTAGATCAGGGGAAAATGTTTTCCTGTGGAAACCAAAGGGTCCAGGGTGAGGAAATAAATGTTTCCACTGGGAAGATGTTAGCAATCAGAAATTTCAGGGAGTTAAAACTCGTGCTGTGAAAAGAGTCAGCAAAACTACCCAGGGGACAAGCACAGGCTCATCTCTCCTGGCCATGGGCAGCCTCTGGCCCGTACAAGTGTGGCTGGCAGTGGCCAGAATAGCTTGTGAGAGGCAAATCTAATACTTTATAGCAGCTTTGTGCTTGTAAATGCATTCTGTTTAGTTTTGTTTTCCCAAGATACTAAATAGATGCTGTAGGAAAAGAAATAGATATTGCATTCCTAATCCCCCTTAGAATTTTTCAAAATTTGTTCAGTTTTGGAAAGCTCACTCAAAGCTTTGGCTTTGAGCAAGGCAGCCAGCCCAGGGAATGGGATGCTTTGTGCAACAGTGTTGTCTTTAAAGATGGGGTTTGACGGGTTTTTTTTTGGGGTTTTGGTGCCAATGTGCTGTGCCCAGTTCTGAGTTCAGCCAGGGGCACGGGGCTGCTGAAAGTGCTTAATTGGGGAAGGGAGAGCCCAGTGCCTGGCTGTGAAAATAAAGTGAGTTACCTGTAATTGTACAGGAGGTAACAGGTGCCAAAATTGCTGTCAGATCTGCAGAAAAGGACCAGATAAGAGGAAAAAGAAAATAATAACTTTAGATTCAATTCTGCTGATGTACTGGTCTATTCCCAGGGTCAGTGTAAATCGAGGTTTGAATGAAGCCAAAACAGCCCAGTGAATGTCTAAATTTGCCATTTCTCAGGCCCTGCAGAAGCAGACAAACACAAAATCAATATTTGCTCTAACTGTTGCTTACTTTTCTCTACAGATTAATTTTTGCCTAATAATCCCTGCAGCTGCAGCTCTCTGGAGCCCGAGGGGACACTGCCTGACCCCTCCTGCAAACCCACCCTGCTCTGCTCCAGGGGCACACCCAGCATCCTTCCCCTGCAGGGAGGAAATCTGTTCCCCCTCTCTGCATGTCAGGAATCTTTTTCTCCAAATCCCACGCTGTGGAAATGCAGCTGGATTAACACCCAGTGTTGAGCCGGGGGATGGTTTTTGTCCCTTATTTCGAGTTATTTCTGCTTTGAAGGCTCGTTCTGCTCTCCTGCCGCTAAGGGGGAGTGTTGCCACGCCGAGGAGCCGCTGGCTGAGCCCCAAACAGCGCATCCTTCCCCTCCTCGCAGCTGCTTTTCCCTCCCGGAGCGATGGGAAAGGCAGGGATGGCCGCAGCATCACCCGGGGAGGGCAAACACCCTCCTGCTCGGTGTCAAAGCGGGGAGAGACACGGATTTCTGACCCACCTTGGACAATAAACAAACACCATCCTTTGTAGCCACATGGCTGTGGTGTGGGCTGAGGCACTGGTGGGTCTGTGAGGCCCCAGGAGGATGGAAACTGGTGAGGGAGGAGGGCATGGTGAGGGGGCAGGTGGGTGGAAGGACCCTCATGAAATGAACTTTCCTGCCACGGGAAGGAGTGGATCAAGAAGAAGAGAAATGTCCCGAATCTGCCTGTGGAAAGGGTCTCTCCCTGCCAGGAGAGTTCAAAGTGGGGCTCAGTGGGGCAGGGCAGGGCAGGATCTCTGCTGCTGGCAGCTCTCCTGGGCTCTGATGCTGGTGCCACCCCTGATGGGCTCCAGCTGACCCCGAGGTCATTCCCTGCCCTGTGAGAGACACACAATGTATGTGCAGCTCAGACCTTCCCCCCTTAGACCCCCAGTCCCTCTGCCTAGGAACTGCAGATAATCCCCCCTTCATCTCTTTCTTACCTCTCCCTGCACTGGGTTTTGGGATCTGCAGATGCCAAACACGCTTGTTTATGGCTTGCTGGTGTTAGAATTGCGAGTTTTCTTTAAAAACGTGTTCTCTTTTTAGTTTCTTACTTCACTTCAAATGTCATCCTTTTTCTCCTCTCCTTTCAGGGCCACCCAGGGATTTTATTCACAGAATTGGAATGAGCTGAAGAAGGGATAAAGATCATTCATGGGAACCTTGAAAGAATTGTCTGAGCTCTATGAAACGAAGATTAAAAATAAAATAGGAGGGTGAAGCACAGGCTCCAGCACGAGCTTCTTATAAATACTTGTCCATGAAATCAAGAGCTCTTCCCACCATGCTGGATGACCTGCACAGGGAGGAGCTGCTGCATCCACCTCAGGAGTGGGTAAATAGGAGCACAGCCCAAACACAGCAGGCTGGAAAACCTGCCAGCTCCTGGAGAAAAACCTTTGTGCTGCTTCCTCCCTGGGCAAAGGGGCAGGTGAGCTCTGCTGGGCTTGCTTTCAGAGCTGTGGCACTGGCAGGAGCTCCAGCTCCTGGGGAAGGGGAGAAGGAGGAGAAGGAGCTGTCATCTGTAACCTGCAGGCACAGTTTGTGATGCTTTTGGTGCTGGTGTAAAAGGAAAGGCCCTCTGCTGCCTCCCACTTCCCAGTGCCTGGAAACCTCCTGGCCAAAGACCTGGGGCTGACCCCTCCTAACCCTCATTCTCTGTCCAGGCTGGTGTTTCTGAGTCCTCCAACCCTCATTCTCTGTCCAGGCTGGTGTTTCTCATCCCTCCCAACCCTCATTCTCTGTCCAGGCTGGTGTTTCTCACCCCTCCAACCTTCATTCTCTGTCCAGGCTGGTGTTTCTCATCCCTCCCAACCCTCATTCTCTGTCCAGGATGGTGTTTCTGATCACTCCCAACCCTCATTCTCTGTCCAGGCTGGTCTTTCTGATCCCTCCCAACCATCATTCTCTGTCTTCCTGCCTCCCCCCCATCACACCAACAATATTCTTACAGAGCACTTTCCTCCAGACTGGTATAATGGATATTTCCCAGGTCAAACCCAGCCAGACTAGTGCATCAAAGCTGTGACATTCCAAGGAGAAAGGCCTGATCTGGTGTTGTGCTGGGTCCCCGTGCCCAGGCAGAGGCTGGCCCAAGGGAGGATGGCTGGTTGAGCTGTAAATGCCTGGGAGGTGCTCTCTGGGTGCTCTCTGTCAGCTTGCCCTGGTTTTGGGTCAGGCAGGGGACTCACACGTGGTATTTATGGCAGAAAAGCCACTCTGAAGCACAACATGTGTGTGTAGTTCCTCCTGTTGCCTTCTCTGGGTAAGTGACCTCGAGAGGTGTCTTTTAAGATAAAGTGAAGGGAGGTGAGCACTTTTTCAGTTTGATAAAAGGCCATGCTGTGTCTGCCATGGGTGTTTTGAGCATTCTGTGGCTGGCTGGAGACCTGCTGAGTTTCCTCTGTTATCAGGACAAGCCACATTGTAATGCAAAACCTTCCCCCCTCCCTCATATGTATTTTTATGATTCCAGTTGGGGGTTTTACTGGTGCCCAGCTGACTCTGGCCTGGCTGTTCTCCTCTCCTGCCCCTGTGTCCACAACACTGGGCCAGGGATGATTCCAGGCCATCAGATGGACTTTGGGAGATGGAGAAGGAGCCAGGTCAGGGTGGGAACCTGGTGAGAGCACAGTGGGACAAAGGGCTTCAGCTCTCCATAGGACAGGAAGGCAAAGCTGCTGTCTCCAAGGGTAAGTCCTCTTGCTAGGGAAAAAAAAAAAAAGCCATTTTAGGTGTTGCTGATAAGGAATCAACTAAATTCCTCCTTTCTGGGTCCCCATCTCTGCAAGAGATCACTCAGCTATTCAGCTAAGGCTTAGCACACGAGGCTTTTGAAAACATCTTGCTGCAAGTGCTTGGAAAATGCTATCATTTAAATCCATAATAGCTCTGTTAGGAAACATGCCCCAGGCATTCCCATCAGCTCCTGGAGGTGCCCTGTGTGTGTCTGGTACCGCTTCCCATCACCCAAGCCATAAATAATGTGAATCCAACACAACACCAGCCTGCCTGGGCCTGGAAGCAGCTCAGGCCACGGGCCAAAAAGTGGTTCAGCATGCCCAGGTGGGCTCCCAGCCAAGGCTGGGCTGTGTGACAGAGCCTGGTGTCCTCCCAGAGGAGCTGAGTGTCCTCCCATGTGCTGCTGCCAGCGGTCATCCTGCTCCCCATGGGGTGTCTCTGCTGGGTGTGGGAGAGGCAAAGCCACGTGGGAAGGCACCAGGCCGTCCTTTACTCAGGAGAAAGTCAAATTCTGGAACAAACCTGGGAGCAAACAGCTGGGTGCCATCAGCTCTGTGACACCCAGGCACGTTCATGGCAGGAGGTGTCAGCAAACCCTGATTGTGCTGAGCTTTTGGTTAAAGAGGGAGCTCTGTTGGGCCCTCTGCTGATGCCTCCATTTGCTCTTCTCATAAAATATGGATCTGGGAGATCTGGGAAGCTCTGCTGCAGTTACTGAAGTGCTTTAACATCATGTATTGCTTGCTGCTGCCCACACGCTTGTCTGAATAATCATAAGTTTCTTCTATAATTATGTTTATTGCATGCTTGCTATGGTGACACACTATGCTGCACCATGGAATTCCAGGCTGGAATTCTGCTCTGGGGGCACAGCCAGTTCCTGGGGTGCTGGTGGAGGGTATGGGAGGGAAATCCTTCCATGGCCTTTCTGTCAGACTCCCCCTGCCCAAGATGGCATCACAGCAGGTAGCACAGAAATTAATAACATGATCATCTTTCTTGTGTGCTTTGGTAAGCAAGCTAATTAATAATGATGGGTCAACAGTTTTTAGGCTTTTAGGATTAGCACCAGGTTTAGAGGAGGATCATGTGCATGTCTGAGCTGCAGTGTGCAGATGTAGGCAGGTGTGTGGCAGTAAATGATGTATGACCCACATATTAAAGTAGTTTTATTGTCTTTTAAAAAAAAAGTTTATGGGCTTAATCCTCTTCCTCCACCACCTGCCCTAGTTTATTCAATCCCTCTTATTTAGGATAAAAAAAAAGAGTTTAGTGTTATCAGGTGGCTTTGGGGTGAGATGGCCCAGCCCCCAAAGCCCCACGGTATTTTATGAATTTCCTGCCTTATGTGCTGCAGGGGTGAATTACAGCTGAGGAGCTGGGGACATCTCATGTCTCAACAGACTAACAGAGGGTCTTTCCTGCTTTTCCCACCTCGGTTTTCCCACCCCCAGGGAAGCAGCCCCAGGGTGATGAGCAGTGCATGATGAGGGGTGCATTTAGCAGCGCCCTGTGAGGAGTGCCAGGCAGTGAGTGTGGGCTCCCTGCCTGCCCTCCTGGAGCCTGCCTGCCCTCCTGGAGCCCCCCTTCCTGCTGGGAGCCTGCCAGCCCTGCACACACTGCACTGGATAACAACAGGGTAATCAGCCCATAAGCTGCTAATTAAAATATAAGTGTACTGCAGTGAGAAGGGGCTTGTGTGATGGACCTTGACATGCTCTGTTTGCACAGCTGATGGGACACTCAGCGCCCTGCAGCTACTCTGTGCTGCACAGACGGGAGCCTGAGGGCCCCCCACTTCTGCAGACTCCCCAACCTGGTGGTCCTTGTGTGTCCTGCTTCTCCCTGGGCTCATCCCAGGCTGCAGCAGAGCTAGGGGTAAGGTCTTGGTTTAGTTTATACTGAAACGGTGTCTAAAGATGTGTCTGGTGTGTTTGGGATGATCCATCTGCTGTGGGGAGCAGTGATGGGGTGTGACCTTGCAGGGACAAGGGGGTGGCCAGGAGCTGCCCCTCGGTGGCTCCTCCCTGCTGCTCCTGCTGTGAGCTGAGGATTTGCTCAGCCCCAGCTGCACCGGGAGCTGTGGGGGGCTTTGGGGTAAGGGCTGTTTGCCAAAGTGCTTTGAGGTCAGCAGCAGAAATGCAGTCTCAGGTGATTTGTGTGATGGGCCAGACCCTGACAGACCCTGCTGTCCCTCCTGCCTGTCCACGGGGCCTGAGCAGGTCCAGCATTTCCTCAGGTGGCCAAGTCAAACACGGTCAGTACCTGCTGCACACCGCACACAAATTAGGGCTGAGCTACTGCAATTAAATCCTCTTAAAATGGGCATGGAAAGTTAAACAGAGAGGACAGGAATGAGGTAGCTTTATTTTACAGAGACTATTCCTAGGGAAGCTCCTCACCAGCTTTTCTGGGCAGGGGCTGCCCTGCAAACCATAGCTGTTGCCTTGACTCCAGGTTTAAAAACATCCAGCCATTTTCTCCAAACTTTTCCCATCTCCAGAGAGTTGCACCTGTTCTGGGTGCCTCTTTCCCTCAGGCTTTGGTCCTGAAGCAAAGCCTGGGTTGTAGAAGTTGTTGGTGCTGGGATGGGTGTGGTGACAGGAGCCCAGGGTGCTGCTGGAGCTTGCTGTGAGTTTTGGGTCAGGGCTGGTCTGCAGCTGAGCTGGTCCCAGTGCTGGTGCAGGGTTATTTTGTGTGATGCTTAGTGCAGTTCTCACAACAGCCCTACAGGGCAGAGAAATAATGTGATATGGGGTGGGGATGAGTGTGGGGGTCTGTGCTGGGGATGCTGGACCCCCCTCTTGAGCTGTAATGGAGCAACACATCTGTCCCCCTGTAACTGGGCAGAAATTAAGGTAGGGAAACCCCTGGGGAGGCAAACTGGCTTTTCTGGGAGACATCATCTCCACCCCCAGGCACTGAGATGCACAAGGTTGCTGGGCTTGAAGGGCGCAGCAATTGCCTTTCTTATCCTTGTCTTCTGAGACTGCACTGGACGTGAGAAGAGGTGCTCCAGCTTTGTTTTTATTTGCTAGAGAAGGGATCTTCCATCAGCTGCATACTTAATGGCTTTCTAGGGCCATTCATTTACCTGCCAAGTCGACCAGCAAACCCAGAGCAATGATTCTACCTGCTTGCCATGACGTCTCTTTTTACCCCAATAAACCTTCCCACTCCTTCCAGCTCAGCTGATGAATCTGTCCTGAGATGCACGGAAGGGCAGCTCCAGAACAATGAATCCATGTCAAAAGATTTGTGAGCAGCCAGCCAAACAATTCCAGACAGAGAGACATGAGAAAGAACATCATTCCCGAAAGCACTGCATTATTGATTAAGCATCTGTGATCCATAAAACATAGTAAAACTGTGGAGCTGGCTGCAGAATGAATTCTACCAAAAAAAAAAAAAGTTGTCTTTTACTGTCTCTGGTTCTCAAGGGCGAGGGTAAAGTAAGTTTAGTACCAAGCAGGAATTCATTTGTATAATAATGGTTTTTGATGACTTGCAAAGGTTATTTTATGATTAGCCATCTAATTATAAAATGGCCAACAATTTCATCTTATCCAAATCTGCATCAGCTAAATTATGAAATGCCCTTGTTTTATGCAAATTCAGGAAATATTGCTTCCTTAACCTCCCAACCCTGCTGTCTGTCACTACTTGTGTGGAGCACAAATCTGAGGGCAGTGCCAGAGCTGCATTCAATGGCAAATAAAAGAGGGTGGGTTGATAACAGGGGAATATGTGGCAGTGGTGAGCGATGGTGGAGGTGCAGCACAGGCCAGATGTGGGCAGATGTGGATGAGTAACCCAAGGCATGGCCCCAGCTGGGCTGGCCTGCCTGGGGAGCTGCTGGAGCTGGCACAGGGAGGTAGGAGAACATTCCTAGGGAAGGGTTCATCAATCACTAGATGGCCTGGAGATGTGAGATGTCCTTGCTCTCAGGATCTGCACACTCCATCCTTCCTGGCACTTTGAACCACAGAATGGTTTGGGTTGGAAGGGGCCTTAAAGATCCTCGTGTTCCAGCCCCACTGCCATGGGCAGGGACACTTCTCTTAGCCCAGGCTGGTCAGGGCCCCATCCAGCCTGACCTTGAACATCTGCAGGGATGGGGCAGCCAGAGCTTCTCTGCTGAGAACAACCCCTGCTTTCTCTCTGCTCTACTTTCTCTTGGTCAGTTGGGGCCAAGAATATTTTTCTCTTGGGTCTGAGGAGCATTGCTGAAAGGTCCTACAGTAATGGGCCATGAAGTACGAATTCCTCCTGTTCCTGTCCTCTCACAGCACTGCAGGGAGTGAGGCCAGGGGAAACTGAGGCACAGGTTTGCTGTCCTTCAAGGTGGGCACATCTGAGACTGGATGTAGATGGGCAGGGGACTGATCAGAGCTGCTCTAGAAACACTGTGTGTGTGTATTCTGTGGCTTCTTTGCTTGGAAAAGATGCTGACTCCTCATGCCCGAAATTTGTGAAGCAGGGGTGACAGGAAAACCTTTTTTTTATTTTTTCCAGTTTCATAAATGATGAAGCAAAGGAACTTGTTGTTTCAGACAATTACAATTCTCAAAACCAGAACATTTTGGCTACTCCTGGAGAGGACTCTTCTTCCAAAGAGTGCAACTTTTACCAGAGCACCAGAGAGGGCAATACTGAAATAATAAAACAGTCTGAGGCTGGTGACTGTTGCAGAGGAGGACAGGAACTCCCCATGTGTTTTCCATTCCCCAAATCAGGTGTTTGGGGTTTTTTCGGCCACTATTCCCCCTCCTGTTAAAACAAGCCTTTAATGACAGGATTGTGCCCATGTCCCTGGGACAAGCCAGGCCTGGGTGAGCTCCTAAGGAGGAGATGGGAAGAGCAGAGGAACTGCAGCAGGAATCAAGAGCTTGTCTGGGAAATCCTGGAGGGTTCTGAAAGACTTTGGTATGATCCTTGTGAGATCAGCTCATGATCCTGGTGGGGATCTGCCATGCAAGGATGGAGGATCTCTGTGCTGGAGGCAGGGAGAACAGCAAAGGAGGAGGAAAAACATCAGGAGAGGGGGAGGAAAGGAGGATTGTGAAGATTAGGTCCAATTAGTTACGTGCACTTTAAACATCAGATCCTATTAAACACTCCTGGTTTAAAACCAGGCCCTATTATGTGGTTGCAGCTTCCAGACAAAGTCCTGTTAAGTGGAGCTGCTTTGAAATCCAGGGCCTCAGACACAGCCATTATGGAGATCAGGCCCATTAAATATATTCAGTTTGAAGATTAGGTCTGGTTATACACAGGCAGTTCAAAGCTGGCCTCTAATTAAGCAGAGGGAGCTGGGGAAGCAGAGCCTGAGGGGAGAGGGGGACCTGTGGAGCTGCTCCCTGTGCCTGCAGCTCCTCCCTGGTGGGAAGGAGCCCTGGGCAGGGTGCTCTTGGTCCTGCCTGCCCATGCTGAATCACCCCAAATGCATTTTCCAGCAGGAAAGGAGCGAGGGTGGTCTCCAGGCTGCTGGAGATGGAGGCTTGAGGCTTCAGAGGTGAACAGGGGGCTGAGGGAATATTGCTGATTGGGAGCTTGAGAAATCAGGGGAATAAAAAGGTGCCCTGTGCTCCTCTCAGATGTCTCTGATTTTGAGATGTGTCAGCCTGCAACACTCAAACTCTTTGTGCCTGGAGAGGAGCAGGGCTGTGCCCTGGGTGGTGTTATGGACACGGGGAGGTAATCCCTGGATAGCCCCAAAGGGTCTGGGTGTCCAGCAAGCCGTGGATTGCGTGGAAATCTGGGCACTGACCTGTCTGCTAGGACCAAACGAGCTGTGCATGGCTGGGCTGGGGTCTGTGCCTTGGGGGCTTGAGGACTCTGCTCTCAGCACGAGCCTCTTGTTCTGCTGGCCATGATGGCAGCCCAGGGACTCAGAGGTAGGTTTCCTGAAGGACTGGAATTCCTCTGGATTCCTTGTGTGGATGCTTGCCTCTTTAATGGGAATGGTTCAGAAGCACACCTCTGTGGCTGTTCTCAGTTCTTCTGTAGAAAGAACTGAGATAACTGGCCTGGGAAACTTGGAGGAGAGAATTGTAAACTATATTATTATCTTGCTTTGCACCTGTTATTTACAATAGCTTGTCCTTCGGGATGCTCTCTCTAACCTAGCCAGACTGGTGATAAAAACCTCGCTGGTTTTCTACACGGGGGCATTTTCTTAGAATAAAGCTCTGGATGGAATAAAGCTTGTTCTCTCACCTTCTGGGCCATGGAGTCTCTCATTCCATTCCTGGCAGGGCAGTGCTGATGGCCTCATCACATCACAAATGGTCATTACCCCATTACCCCAGCACAGCTCAGCTGTGAGCTGATGGGGACACAGATGACATCCAGCCCAAAGGCACTGCCCCAGGCAGCGCTGCCTCCCCTCGGTCCTGACCCCCCCAGGGCCAGCCCAGTCCTGCTGAGCCTTGGCTGCAGGACTCATTCCCACAGCTGATGGTTTTCCTGAAAAACACCATCACTCGTTCCCACAGCTGATGGTTCTCCTGCCAACAACCATCGGCCACCCCTCCTCATCCCTCTCCTCCACAGGTTGTTCGCTGCTCCTGCTCTGCTTTCACGAAGTGTGATGAGCAGAGGTGTGAGAACAACAGGGGTCATTTCCTTCCTGGTCCCCACATCAGTGCAGGGCAGCGAGGATCCCCTGAGATGCTCTTACAGACATTACTGGCATCATTGCAATTTATTTCCAGGGGATTTATTTGGTGCTGCTCTTGGTTCTGAGCCTCAGTAGCATCAGATCACTTTTAATTAGTGCTGCGTGCTTTTATCTTTGATGGAGAAAAAGGATTTTCCCATTTGGACTTCGGCATATGAAGTATTAACTTAAATATATATATTTAATTTTTGTATTAAATATTATGTAGCAGCACAGTATTAATATTAAAACTTTAATACAATGTAAATGTCAGACTTGCAGTGATAAAACTTAAATGAAATATATTTGTAATATATTTATCTCTCTGTTTCACTCGCAATAGCAAAAGATTTTTAAGTCGAAACAGATTCTTTTCATTTTTCAACAGAAGACCTGTTTCTTTGTTCTACAAGAAACCATTCCATTAGAGGCTGTTTTCATTTTTTGTTATCACTTCTAATCTCATGACTTGAAGACTCAGGGCTTGAATGAGTGCTGAGGCTAAGACCCGAGGTGATGGATGGGAGTGCTGCCAGCTCTCATCCTTGTCTCGCCCTTATCTCTGCTCTCCTTGTTGTCCCCGTGGTTCCTAGGAAGGAGATCTGTGTTCCTGGCCCTGCCTGGTGCCCTGGTGGCACGGGTGGGGACCCACGAGGGGCAGCAGGAGGAGTGGCCACTGCTGCTGGGACAGGCCAGAAGAATGAAGCAGCTGCTGTCCCTGTGGCCTGTGCTGGGCTCAGGTGGCACGTGCACATCCCAGGGAGCTGCTCAGAAGCTGTGGCAAGCAGGGATGCTCGGAATCCTGTCTGGGGCCCGTGGTATGCATGGTGGCAAGGGGAGGGAGCCGTCCCCAGGTATGTGTGGAGGGACAAGGCAAAGTTCAGAGTCCTTCACAAACAGCAAAAAAGAGACAAAAGAGACAAAACTGGGGTGGAGAAGCTGCCCTGCCCCAGCCTGGAGCATCTCCTGGTGCTGCTTTTCCCTGGTCATTCAGCCCCTCAGCAGGACAGGAGTGGAGGAGCCGCCTTCCAACTCCAGCTCTCCTCCTGCTGGGAAGGGTGAACCTTCAGGGCCCCAGGAGAGCAGTGGGGAAAAACTGTGAGGGAATCCCTGAGAGGCTGTGGGGGAAGGTTGAGGGGCTGAGGGGTCCCTGCCCTGCCCTGCCAGCTGTGCTGGCACTGTCTGGGCACGCTGAGGTGCTGCAGGGCTGCAGAAACGTGGCTCAGAGTGGGATCGTGGTGCCCCAACCCCCTGGATCCCTCTGCCACAACAACTTGGGAACTGGTCCCAGCAAGACGAGCTGGCTGGCCTTGTCCCCACCCTCCTGTGCTTTTGCTGTTCCAGGGGGCTGTGACAGAGCATCCCAGTCCCACACAAAGGCCAGCAGACAGCCTGGAGCTGGAGCAGTGACGTGGGAGCACGTGGGCCGTGCTGATGGAGCGAGCGGATCTCCGGGAGCAGGACGTGCACGAGGATCCCTTCTCCTCTCAGCCTTTTATCTGCAGCCCTTTTTGAAGAAGCAGCAGATGAAAGAGCCCACCACTTCACATCAAACCCCCATCAAGTGCATTAAAGGAAATGGTTTTGGCTTTATGGTTTGCTTTGAAGGAACCAGTGGCAAAATGAGATGGGAAGGCATGAAAGCCACCCCAGCTGGGTTAGCTGCATTTCCAGCATCAGAAATTTGTCCTCTGAAGTAATTAAGATGCAGGTATTTGAAAGGATGCACAAGGGCACACCATTAAGGTGCACTTTAGCTCAGCTCCTCAGCTTCTGCTGCACCCCAGGGATAGCTGCAAACTGTCCCAAATTGCCTCTTCCACTCAAAACAAGTTCCAGTTATTTGGGAGCAAAGGTAGAGATGCAGAAACATTCCAGAACTTGCCTATGGATAAACCTTCTGTTTTAAATTCCTTCTCCTTATTGAATGCAATAAATCAGATGTGATGGCTTCCTGTGGCGTCAGGAATGTCCCAGACAGGTGAGAGAGAAGCAGGGTGAGCTCTGGAGGGGTGGGAGCAGGCCTGGGGTGGTGTGGTGGGGACAGGAGTGGAGGGTTAGCTGGGCTCTCCCACCTTCTAGGAAATTGCTTCTCCTGTATCAGTGGATTTGGGACCCTGGTTTAATAACGGGGCAGATGGCACATTGAGATTGCTAATATCTTAAACAGGCAGATGTGGCCATTTCATCTTTTCCTGTGTGTGAGCTGCAAAGCACAGGCCTCAGATCTAGATGTGTGAGGGTTAATAAAACCAAATAAAAAATTAATTCCCTTCAGCAGAGATGGCAGCTGATGATGTGCCAAGGAAGCCCTCAGAGCAGAGCTGTGCTGCTCAGGCTCTGTGGAGTCCCTGATCTCGTGGCCATGAGCTGCATTTGCAGGGGTAGCAAACACCAGCATCTGTCCACCTGCCAGGAAGGAACCAGTGCTTTTTGCACTCCACAGCTGCTCCTGTTGGTCCCTTCCAGTGGGCACACGTGCAATCCCTCAGCAGGGAGAATGAGCTGGCAGGTTCAGGATGAAGCAGGGGAAGGGCCTTCTGCTGCAGGGTGTCATTATGCCAGCTTTCCCATCCTGCTGAGGGAAATCAGAGGTCAAATCTCCTAGAGGTAAAATTTTCCTGGGTAGAAATGTGTACATTCTTGGTATAAGTTGTGGAGTAGTTTTACATCCAACAGACGGCTTTTCCAGATGTCACATGCTCAACTCTCCAAGTTGAAAGCTTGTCCATGGAAAAGGGACTCTGTGGTCATGCACAGCCTCCGCTGGCCTTTGAAGCACCTACTGCTGGTTATCTCCAATCTTCCAAATTTCTCAATCTTTCCAATCTTACCAATCTTTCCAAATCTTCTGCTGGTTATTTCCAATCTTCCAAATTTCTCAATCTTTCCAATCTTACCAATCTTTCCAAATCTTCTGCTGGTTATTTCCAATCTTCCAAAATTTTCCCTACTACTCAATCTCAAATCCTGTGTCTCTTTGGGAGCTCCTGACCCTGATGCAGAGGTAGGCAGTGGAAAGGACACTGTAGGGCTGTCCTGTGGGATGTGGAAGAGGACTAGGGATATGAGATCTGGGGACAGGAGCAGGACAGAAGCACTCAGCAATTGTTTCTGTGGCATCTCTTTGCTGTAAAAGCAGAGAGTAGCAAGTGTAAGGCTGAAATGTGCTGCTGTGTCTGAGGAGATTTTGTTTATTGCTGTGGCTCCCTGTAGGGTGGAGGAAAACACTCCTTGTGAGCAGAGGAATGCTGGTGTGGCACCCACAGCTGTGAGGATTGGCTCACAGTGATGCATTTCATCCTTCCTGAAATACAGAGGAATGTAAGAATCCAAGGGAGAGCTGGAGTCTGATTTTTACAGGTGGAAAGGGACCACTGTACTTTTTACCACTGGCCGCAGAGGGGCTGGAAGTAAATTGAACCCACAAGCTTAATCTGGTTTTAATGAGCTGGGAAGAGCTGGCAAGGAGACTGGGGGATGGGATGGGATGGGATGGGATAGGATGGGATGGGGATGGGGATGGGGATGGGATGGGGGTTGTCCCAGGAGTTGAAAAGCAGTCTCTGGGAGCAGGGACCGACTCCAGCTCACCTTGCCCCACACACACAGGGGGTCTGTGTGCCAGCCCCAGAGCTAATCCATGTCCCTGGGATGCTGTGCCACTCAGGGGTCTTTCATCCAGCTCCAGGCTGGGCTGGGGGCTGGGTGCTGGGCAGCCTCCTGGTCTGGGATAACTCAGCCTGGTGAGCCACAGCCTGGCTGACACGCCCAGCTAGCAAAACTGCTAATTCCTCTATGGATACTCTATTTTTCCTTCCCTAGAGCTGACACAGGTGGTCTCTAGATGTCCCTGTGTGATGTGGGAGAAGGGAGGGCCAAGCATTGAAACACAGATGGGCAGGAACATCAGGGTTGTCTCCAGCTCTGTTTTGGGTATTTTTGGGGATCCCTGACACTCCATCTCTGTGGCTGCAGCTGCTGTTTCTCCCCCAGCCCAGCCCAGGCAGGCAGAGGCTGCCTGTGCCTGAGGAGTAGTGGTTTGCAGAGCTGATGGGAAATCTGCTGCAGAACTGGAGGTGTTTGTAGCTGTGGCTGCCTGGATTTGTAGAGAAACGCTGTTGAGCTGCTGTGCTATCGATTTGCACATTACTGGGCTTTGCAGGCTCACTCCTCTTCCTTCCCTTTTGCTCCAGGGCTCTGCTGGCACACACACTGGCTGTGCTGATCCCTCCTTGCCTGCAATGGGGAGTTGGATGATGATCCCCCATGTGAAGCTTCAGGACAAAGCTCCTTTATGGACCTCTGGGCAGCACAGCACTGTCCCACCAAGGAAATTTATTTTCCTCCTTTCAGGCTCAATTTTCCTCTGTGCTGGTCCATAGGAGAGAGGGTACAGCCTCTGAAACCTCTCTGAAGTATCACCTTGGAGTTGTACACAGGCACAGCATTTTTTAAAGAACCTTCCAAGCTTCACCTTTTTGCTGGGTGATGGCATGTCTGAGGACATCACTAAGAGGAGATGTCATGAATGCTGATGACCCAAAAGAGACCACCAAGAAGAAATTCCTTCCTCCAGAAGCTGTTTCAGCATCTCTTTTCGGGCAGCATTCCCCCCAGTCCTCACCCCTTGCCCTGCAGGAGGAGCTGGCAGAGCTGCTGAGCAGCTCAGGGCACAAAGCTGAATGGACAGACTTAATTCTGCTGTCTGGACACCTCCCAGCAGCTGGGACAGAGTGTCATCACTGCCTGCAGCATGTCCCCAGTGCTGTCACTGCCCCTGAGCCCTGGGCTTGGGCGTTTTACCACAGCTCCAGGGGTGACCCAGCCTCACAGACCCATCCAGGTGTGCCCTGTGCCTCCATCAACAAGCTCAAACTGGTGGGCAGCAGTTTAACACGTGGATGGGGGCTACAAAATCCCCTCCTATTTTTCTGACTGTTTCCCATCCCACTGGGCTGGCTGGGATGCCACAGGACTTGGATTGCTGCTCTCTTCCCACTCAGCTTTGGGGCTCCTGGGGCACTCTCAGAGGGGCCACCTGGGGTTTGTTCAGGTGGAAAAGGAATATTTGGAGCACAGGGTGGAGAAACTGATTTTTCACTTTTGTGAGGAAAAAAGTAAATCCTCAGTGCTGGTGTGAAATGGCATAGAAAAGGAGTTGCCTGGATTACAGGGAGAGAAATACCAATTATATTAAAATGGGGAGAAAATCAGGAAGGCTTTATCAAGACTATTCACTGACAAAACTTGCAGCTACAGGCTGTGTGTGAAAAGTCTGAGATTTGAATCCACAGAAATATTCTGGCTGTAATAATCCTGCGGTATTCAGGCAAAACTCCTGTGGGGTCCAGTGGGAGCCTTGCTTGGGGCCTGGAGGATTTACCTTATCAGTCTTTTGAAAATGTTAAAGAGTTTAAACCCCCCCAGCTGCCTTGCCCAGAGGAAGATCCCGTGCATGGCAATGCTGAGCCTGTGCCACAGCGAGGGCCAGCGCTGTGTCCCCGCAGAGGTGCTGGCCTTTGTCCTCCCCCCTCGCTGTGCACAGGGAGAAAAGGCAGAGCCTGTAAAGTGTCTCACACTGCTGTCTGTCAGCTCTTTTTTCCTCCTTTATGTCCCTTGTGCCTGGCTGGGCTGTGAGCTCCTGGCTGCCCCTGCCCTCGCTGCTTGGCCAGGGTGACAAGTGGCCAGGGCAGGGTCACTGGAGGGGCATTCCTGGGACATGCTGTGCTTTGTTAGCAGTGGCCCTGCCATGTGTCCCTCCCCAGGGGCTGCAGAGCTCACTGGGAGCTGCTCAGAAGCTGTGTGATGTGGGGGTGAAGCTTTTTGGACAGCACTGGGGACCAAAGTGTCCCCCTGGCACTGTGCTGTACCTGCACCATGAGCACCTGCTCTGCCAGCTCTTTGCACAGGGGTTTTAAATACATTAATGCTGCAAAATGTGCTCCCTAGTGACAACACCAGTGCCACTCTCTGTGTCCCAGGCCAGTGGCAGACAGTTTTCTTTGTGCTGCTCCATGTTTGTCTGGCTGTTTGTCCCTGACAGAGCTGCCCCGTGCCCACAGCTGTGGTGTGGGAGGTACTCCAGGCACCACAAAGGACAGACACTTCAAAAATAAAGATTAATAACCTCTATCTGTTTTCTGGCTGCTACAGTAATTTTTGGGCTCCATCTCTTTCCTACATGACTTGAGTTTTGCCTCTGAGGCAACTGGATTGATAAAAGGTAGTTTATACCCAGAATTAAGTGGGATGAGGAGAAGTGTTGGGAAGCAGCAGTCATGGATTTTCAGGATCTCCACTTTCCAATCCATGATGGGGAGAGGAGCCAGTGCTGTGACTGTGCTGGTGTGGGTGCAGCTCCTCACCAAAGCACATTCCTGCTTGGAAAACAGCATCTTCTGGGAAGCTGGAGAGCAAAGGGCATCCTGAGGTACAAGGAGCTCAGGTAAGGAGCCCCTGGGGACTTGCTGGAAAATCAGAGATGAGAAGTACATGCCAGCCTGCCCAAAGCACTGGGACAGGACCAGCTGCTGCAGAAGATGCTCCTGCTGCTTCAAGAAAAGGATGGTGAAAAATGGTGATGGTTGAGAAAAGGGAAATTCTTTATGTGCTCAGACAACCCTCAGAGTGCGTCCTGAAGGATAAACCCCTGTAACCCACACAGCATTTTTTCTCTTGTTCTTCAGGTGGCCATGGCTCCCCTCACCATCAATCTGAGTCCTGATCAGCCTGAACCCTGCACCACTGAGACCTCGGAGATAATTTGTGGCAGCATCTTCTGGAGGTTAATGACACGTTGTGGGAAGTGGTCAGTTTGAAATTCGCTGCTGTCTGATTTCACTTCAAATCCTCCTGGCTTTGTGCTGCTGCAAAAAAACAGCCCCCAGTTGCTCACTGAAACAGTGTCTGGCTTTCCCCTCACCATTAACTTTTTTTTTTTTCCTATTTTTTTTCTATTAAAGGGGTCCTTTTCCCTTCCTAGTAACTGCTGCTGGGTTGCTGGGAAGAAACCATCTGCGTGACTGGGGAGATTTAGAGAGTCAGTAACAGAAGGGATGTTATCAGAGGCTGGTGCTTTAGGAGACTGTGGTAATCCAAAGCTGATTACAGCTGGGCTGGTGCAGCAGGAAATTCGGGACATATTGGACACTGACACTTCCCAGGAGCACCAAGCAGTGCAGGGCTGTCTGTGCATGCTGGGGAGAGAGGGCTCTACTCCCTGTTTGCATGGAGGGGGACAAATAGTGACCCTTTCCCTCTGAGGTCGTGGCTGGGGAGAAAGGAGTTAAGAATGAGCACAGGGAGGTGGAAAGCACCAAAGCACTGCTCTCTCTGGGCACATCCACAGCCAGCTCACGTTCCCCTGCTGTGACAAAATCCCCATCCAGAGCTGCTCCCTGTGGGCATGGGTCAGTCACAAATAACACTCCCAAGGCAGTAAATCGATGTCCTCAGCCTTGGCCACGCTGCTGTGCTGGGCCTGGTGAGTGATGCAGCCTGGGCACACCCAGCACATCCATCACTGCTCCCTCTGGGGCTGGGATTTATCCCTGCCAGGGCACCCGGCCTTCTCTCGCTTCTCTTGTGCTCTGTTAATGAATGTCCAGGGTTTGATCACCTCCAGTCCCACAAATGCACACCAAGGGGAGTTGCACTGGTGCTGTGCTCGGCAGAGGGGTTTGGGTGAGCCCTGGGGCTGGGCTGGGACTGTGGGATGCTCTGTGCTGCTGGGGCAGGCACTCAGGGAGGGGAGCACAGCACAGGGCCTGCCCCAGCCACAGCCTGGCCACAGAGGAAGCTGCACTCCAGTTTGGCAGGGCAAACAGGGCAGGCTCACAGGGGAGAGCTCTGCCTTGGGTGCTTGGGAGCCTTTCCAAGTGCTCCGTGCTGGCTCCTGCATCTGCACAGAGGGGAAAGAGAAATGTGGGATCTCTAACGGGAGATTAGAGACTCCCAGTGAGGCTCCTTCCCTCCCTGCTGGGAGGGGACAGCCCTGTGCTGAAGGGGGCTGCAGCAGATCACAGCTAAAGGGGCTGCTGGTGCTTTTGTGAGCAGAAAAAGGGCAATGAAGGGGGCATGTTTTGCCCTGTGCTGCTGCTGCCTCCCCATGGGGGGTATCCCATGGGAAAGGCTGCACCGGGGCCAGCCTGCAAGTGGGATGGGAAAGGGTGTGCAGACCCCTGGGACTCTCCTGTCCCAGCCTGTTCCTAGCTCTTTTTTGGGGGTTTATTTTATTAATTCCCACTTGGCTCCCCCTCAAACACTGTGCACCGGGGTGTTCCCCCTCGGTGCTGGCTGTGGCACCAACTCTGTGGGGTCTGCACGAGGCCATGCCCAGCCTGCTCTGGACCAAACCATCCTATTGATTACCACTTTGATTCCTGCTGCTTTATTTACTTGCTCAGTAATAATTTGCTTAATAAAACCCTGCTATAGCGATTAGAGAGTGCCCAACCCTTTTGATTTCCAATTGCTTTCCCAGCCCCAAAGTCACTGGTGTTCCTCCACTTCCCCTGAGAGCCTGGGGTGTGTAATGCATAATTTGGGGTAGCATGGGCTGACCCATTGCTTCCCATCAATAGGTACCAATAGATAGGTACCATCCTGGGATGTTTAGGTGATTTGGGGAGATTCTGTCCTGGGAAACCTTCACTGCAAAGCTCAGGGGAGAAAAGGAACAGCAATTCCTGAGACCCCAGCAGGGAGCATGAGAATGGAAACTCAGCAAAAGCCATGATGCCCTCATGATGGGTCTTAATAGCCCATTTCTCATGTGAGCACCACTTGATTTATGCAGCAGTGTTCCATGGTGAGGAAAGCATCATCCTTCTCATTAGTGCAGCACCCAGCATGGCAGGGCCCTGGCTGTGGGCAAACCAGCAGCAGAAATAGAAATAATATCAATAAAATGGAGCAAAAGTGGAGCTTGCCAGATGCAGCCACGCTGGGGGTTGTCAGGAAATGACAACACTGTGTGCAGGCTCCGTGTGAGATTTAAAAATGTTTGGAAACTGTGCCCCTGAGTCTTTAGCCAGGAATGGGCAGTATGTAAATACAGCGAGTTAATCATTGCAAAATAGGACAGCGTTTCCAGGCACAGGAGGCAATTTTATTCTTTCATTATGCAGGCTTCTTGCTCTTAAATATGTTGAGGAGAAAATTTTATCTTTTTGGAGGAAAAAAAGTGAACAGAAGTGAATGGAAATGTCTGTACAGGGGAGATGCTCTTGGAGACCTTTGCTGCTCCTGGGGGATGGGAGCAGGGATTGGGTTGTGCCAAAGGCTTCTTCGGGCTGCATGATGGCAAGGATTTATTCCCAGTTAGGGAGCTGGTACAAGCTTTATCCTGGCCTTATCTCCAGGCCAGCTATAAACCCCGAGGGTGTCTGCAGCCATTTTTGGGGATGCCAGGCTGAGGGGGCCAGCTGGGTCCTGTGGGCAGTAAGGTGCCCTAAAAGTGTCTGAGCATGAGGCAGGACAGCACAGGCAGTTACACCCCCAGCCCGGATCCCACCGGCACCAATGATGTGGCACTTGCTCATCTCTCATTTTCTCATTTGGTAATTTTTTTCCCTGAACTTTCCATCAGAGAAAGAAAAAAAAAAAAATCCTGTTTGGCTGTTCCAGTCTAATTTGGGATGAAAACGAAGCGCGGAACGGCTCCTGTGGCCCGCGGCGGTGTTTAGCAGCTCTATTAATACAGCTCCACGCATATTAATAGCGGCTGCTGCCAGCGGCGAGCACGTTCGGCTGTGCCTCCATCCCGGGGGTGTGGCTGCCCCCGGGGGCATTCCGGGATGTGGGATGTCGTGCCGGGATCTGGGATGTGGGATGAAGTGCTGGGATGTGGGATGCCATGCTGGGATCTGGGGTGCCATGCTGGGATCTGGGATGTGGGATCTGGGATGCAGTGCTGGGATCTGGGATCTGCGATGTGGGANGATCTGGGATCTGCGATGTGGGATGCAGTCCTGGGATCTGGGATGTGGGATCTGGGATGCAGGATGCAGGATGCCGTGCTGGGATGTGGGATGCAGTGCTGGGATGTGGGATCTGGGATGTGGGATGCAGTGCTGGGATGTGGGATCTGGGATGTGGGATGCAGTGCTGGGATGCAGGATGCCGTGCTCTCGCTCGCCAGGGCTGCCTGCCTGCGGTGTGGCTCCCACCTCGGTGCCCACGGGACAGCAGGCAGGACCTGTGGCTCTGTGTCACCGGGACGGGACAGAGCACCCTCTCCGAGCTCCCTTCCCGACATTCCGGGGCCACAAGGTCTCCAAAGGCGGGAGAGCCCTAGGATGAGGCTGTTTTGGGGCCTTTTGGGCTGGTTTGCTGCCTCTAGATGGCAATGACGCAACGCGCACGGATCAGGAGCGGCGTCTGAATTACATCTTGTTCCCTCCCTTGGGTTATTTTTGTTTTAGAATCCTGTAATAATGGATGTTCAGTTTCGGCAACGAGGTGCTGATTACAGAAATAATCGATGCCATTGAGAGAAAAGAGCCTGTCCGTGCCGGGTCCGTCCCTGCTCTCCGCGGCAGCAGCCGGGGCTCGGGTCCCTGCGGTCCCGGGCAGGGCTGAGCGGGGACACCGGGGCAGAAGGGATGCTCAGCCCCACGGACAAGGAACATTCCTTTCCTGGATGCCTCTTCCTCCCCTGAATGCCTGTCACACGGGTGGGGGAAGGCAGCAGCACAGCGTGCAGCCGGGCAGGGGCCCCGGCTCCCACAGACAGCCCTGTTCTGCTCGCAGTTATCCCTAGTAACAGCTTTGCTCTCTAAATCCAATTTTATGCTGATTTCCACATCCCTTGAGTCAGTCGGCGAGAATCTGTCTTAAACCCTGGAGCAACACGAGATCTGTGGAGCTCTAAGATGCTCCGTGGACCAAAGGCATGACAAGAGGAGAGGGAAAATTCCCAGCCCTACTTGGCTTGCTGTGGAGCATAAAAAGCTCCAGCTTGGGTGGGAATGGGGTGTGAACAGTGTTTGGTCCCTGGGCAAGCCCATCCTGTCTCCTCCTGGGACATCTATGTCCCCAGCACCCTCCTCCTCCCCTGCAGGGATGGGAATGTGCATTACCCACCACGGGGTTGAGCACTGGGGATGATTCTGAAAAGAGACCCAGATTATGGGGTGCTCTGGGGACCTTGAGCAGCTGGTGGCTACCAGAAAGGAGGGTCATGGCTGCAGTGACCACACCCTGGTGGCATTGGCCGGGTCTGTCCATGGAGCAGGAGGCTCTCAGCCCCTCTCTGCCTCCCTTCCCTGTGGGACTGACCATGGCTCCAACCAGGATTGATTCCTTATCTGATGGAAGACAAAGCTCCCAGCATTACCCAGCCTGAAAGGCTCCTTTTGCTCTCTCCCAGGAAATCATCAACGTTTTCCATTGTGCTTTGCCTGACCCCTTGGATAATATGGAGAGAGGGAGAGCAGGGATGGGGCTGCTCAGGGCCAGTGCCTTGCAATGGAGCAGCTCTCCAGTGTCTGTCAGGGATCCTGTCTGGGGATAAGGAAGGGTTAATGGCCTGACCCACAATACTTATCTGTAGATATTAGAAAATTGGTGTGTCTTCCTGCTGTACGTGCTGGGCAGCTTGAAATGCACATGGTATTGTGCATATATTTCTCTGTATATTAATATATATTTGTATTTCCTGATATATCTGACATAAGCTGCCAAAAGGACAGTATGGCATTATTTAAGCTTTATTTAAAGGACAAGTCAGGGGAGATTTCTGGAAAATTTGGGCTATTCCCCATGCAGCAAGGGAGGGGAATACTGAATTCCCTGCTTTCCAGCACAAATTAGCAAATGCATATTGCCTGAGCAGGAGGGAATACAATGTGATCAGGAAACTTGTCTAAGGCAGGAGGCAGCTCTTCTCCCAGGGACTGCTGCACTGGCTGCCCTGATTTCTGGGAGATGTCAGTGCCACTGTGCCTGGGATGAGTCCCTGCAGCAGCTTTCCCAACACACCTGGCAAAAGGCAAATTCAACCTTTTGGCCATGCCCATGGTTGGTGTTGTGTGGGGAGGACTCCCCAGAGGGAGAAGCAGCAGTGGGTGCTTAAATATCAGTAGAGGAGGGTTAAAAATTACATGTGGCTTGTGAGGTGTCTTTGCCCTTCCCTGTAGGAGGGAAGGATGGGGACCAGCACATTCCCATCTCTCTGGTGGGTATCTGCAGCCAGAATTGCCCTGGAAAGTAAATCCTCCCTTGGGAATGGATCTCTGTCCATCCCATGGTGTCCTGAAGTGAAAGACCTCCTGATTTTACTGACCTCCTGATGAACACCTCCTGATTTTTAACCTCATCTCATGCACTTTGAGAAGGTCTGATTTTTTTTTTTTAAGCTCTTGGAACTGGCATTATTGCTTCCAGCAAGAAAGAATCACCAAAACAGGCATTTTCAAGGAGATTTTGGAAAGGGTCATCATGTCTTTGAAAGAAAGATGGGTGTTGGTTTGGATGAAGGCTCATAAATGGGGGGAGGGTGCATCTACTGGGAAATCTGAGTGTGGGTAAAACATTTGCACAATCTTCTGTTTGCAGAGTTATCAAAGCTTCCAGAAATGTTGCTTTTAGGACTTGCAGTATGTATTTAACTCTTCCTTCAGCAAATATTTTTTGCTTTCATTCTTATTTGCTAAGTAGTTGGCTTGTTTGGGAAGCTCAGAGGGAAGGGGTGGGCTTGATGCATCTCGTGTTGCAAGGAATATGCAACTAAAGTCCCTCTTCTGGTCCTGGTAAGATCCTGTTTGCTCTCCTGACTTCCAGCTCTGATTTTTCTCCTCCCTGAAGAAAAACTCATAGACATGATGAGCAAAACACTCATATTTTCTTTTTTTCTTCCCCTGAGATTGTGCAGGTTTTGGGGCAGGATGGCAATGGGGATTCCTACACATCTCTGGGAAGGAGGGAGTGAAGTCCAGTGCCCTGAATTCACAGAGAGAAAACAAATCCTCCAGCCACAGAGAGATTAGGATGAGGTGAGTCAATGTGGAGCATTCATAATGAATAGTAAATAAGCTAATGGGGGCTGGCTGCACAGGTGTAGAGCTTCATCAGGAGGCAACAGTGACATCCTGATAATGGCTTGCATTTAATAACAGGATTTAACATCCCCGTAAAGGGAGCAGGCGGGCAGCTCCCGTCAGGACCACCAGACAGAGTTCCCTTGTATTACACTTCGACAAATCACTTGTGAAATTGGGGCAGGCAGTGGCAGACAGAGGTGTTATCTCTTCCCTCTTCCTGGCCAGAGCAGGAGCCTCTGCCATGGGTGGCTGGAGGACAAGAGGTGACTGTGGGGGGCTTTGGGGGGCCCAGTCCTTGTGGGGGATTGCCCTGACCCACACACAGATGTGGGACTGGGGCTGGGGCTCCCTGCAAGGGTCTGGCCAAGAGGCAGAACCTCACTGGGTCTGGGTTGTGCATCCTTGCACGGGGATGCTCTCTGGGGGATTCTCCTGCACCCATTCCTGGGCTGTACGACTGAAACCCCCGTGCAGTCAAAGCCAGAGCTCCGTGCTGTGCCATCATTCCAGACTGTGCCACCCCATTCCAGCCCATCCACGGCCTGGCATGCTCTCACAGCCTGCTTCCCTGGAAGCTCGGCGTGCTCTGGATGTGCAGACCTCCTCAGGGAGCCTGGAGGCGGGCAGGCTGTGTGTGTGGGGGTGTCATCCTCCCAAATCCCCCCCCGCACCACCGGGCTCCCGGGGAGCCGCGCGCCGGGCGGGCACACGCTGCAAGGCCGTTCGTGGGCTCCATCAAAGGGGGCTCTGAGAGCGTGGTAACCACAGGGATGGAGCTTGATTAGCTGGGGTTGTGATCAATAATTAATGCTGGTTATTTATTATTTGTTAAGTGCTGACACTCTGTTCGCTTCCCAGTCCCCCCGGTGGATCTCCAGCCTTGCTCGGCATCCCCGGGTTGTGTTTTTATGCTGCTCAAGGGTCACAAAAGATTTCAAAGAAAGAATATTTTAAAAAATGTAATCCTTTGTGCAGAGAGAACAGAAGCATGCAGCCACTGTAGAATTTGCTGTAACTGGGGGGAAGAATTTATCTTCTTTTTCCTCGTGGTTTGATTTCAGGGCAGCTCTCAGGCAGCTCGGGATGGAATAGTTTGCGGGTCAGAAGTGGCTATGGGGGTAGTGCAGGTTCAGTGCTGCAGCTCCTCTGCTTCACGTGAAGCCAGAGCTGTGCCAAGAGCACCAGAGCAAAGAGAAGTGAGAGGCAATGCAGCTGGATTTGAAAAGATTTGAATTATTCAGCCAGCTGGGTCATGGGCAGATCATGCCACTTGTGGCATCTCTGGAGCCTGAGAGCTGCCACTCACCGCAAGGCAGAGAGCAGGGAGGGCCCTTGGCTTTCCTGGAGCTGTGTGGTCCTCACTGCCAGTTTGCAGGGTGTGTGGGCATGGGGAGAGGTGCTTTTACCTCTCAGGAGAATGGGGGCTGTGCCTTGACTTTGTATAACAGCAAGGAATTAAACAAGGAGAGGGAAACACGATGGAATTGGGAGAGAGGTGGTGAGGCAGCAGGACAGAACACCGGTTCAGGAGTTGCAGGGTGTGCAGTAATTTGGACCCTCTGAAAAGCAGCTGCACTCTGCCTGCCCCCTCTGCCCTCCCCAGGCAAGGTGCTGCTCCCTGCACCCCTCACAGGGAAACCTCGCTGAGCTGGGCACCATCACCTTCCTCCTCAGCCGTGGGGGAAACAGCACCGGGTTTTTTCAGGGGGAAAAGGAAAAACAGCTGGGATTTGAGAAAACACCACAAGTGCTTTTTTAGGAGTTTACAGACCTCTTCCTAGAGGTTCCTTTAGGGATCTAGGGGGCTTAGGACTGTAGACTACGTTTGTACACCCCTCCCACAGATCCTTCAGTGCCCTGGGGGTGACAAGTTGTTGTGGGTGAGAGAGACAGGGAAATGCCTGTGGGGAGTGTGGGAAGGAGGATCCTGTCTGTCCTACTTGAAGGTAGTGGCTCATGTTTTAGTTTAATGAACTTACCAGCCTTTTAAAGCTAATTATATTTCTTGCTCTAGTGCTCCAAGAGATTAGAGAACCTCTTCTAATTTCTGACCTAGGTGTAACTCCAGGTGAATTCCCCAGGCAGTGCAAGGCTGGGGTCCCATGAAACCCATGGGAGCTCTGTGCATGATCTGCAGGGCAGGGTCACCCCACAGAGCCCCCCCGGTCTCACTGCTGGTCTGTAGGGGTTGTGTGGTCAAGGCTGTGCTCCCTGCAGCCTCCATCCCTTTGCTGTGGCCTGCCTGCTCCGTGCCTGCCTCAAAAATCCTTCCCTGTCCCAATGTCCCACTAATTCAGCTGTGAATTCACCCTGGGCTGTGGTGACTTAGTGAGTGGATGAGCACGGAGTGGGTATGATGGATGTGACCACGTGGCTCAGAACAAATGCACATCAGTTCCCACTGTTATTTGTTGCTGTTTGATGGCAACAAATCAAATTTTTAAGCAAACTCCAGGTACTCAATGGCCCTGCTGTTATCTTGCTGGTCCCGGTGACTTGAACAAATCACTTAAGCTTTGTGCTTTGTTTTTTTTTTTTTTCCAGAAACCTTTGTTAGCATCCTGTCCCAGCCTAGTATCACATGAAGCAGAAGGTTGTTGTTCTCCTCTTGCTATAGAAAAAGAGTTTGGGATGTACAGAGCCTTATGGAAACATTATCTATTTAATCCATGTTTTGATGCAACAAGGAAGGGAATGAAGGGTTAATGAACTCTCCCAAGAGAGATTAGTCTGGGATATTTAAGGCTTCTTTAGTCCCAGCATTTATTACAGGCTTTTTTTTTTTTTTTTTTTTTTTTTTTTTTTTTTTTTTTTT
>VWZP01008041.1:264850-317260 GCA_013396995.1 Dicaeum eximium
TTGTTTTATTTTTGTAATGCTCCATTCAAAGGAATCCCTCCTGGAGAATTCTTTCAATTTGGTCTCCAGCACAGAAATAAACTGGTTTATCTTAGATCTTTTAATATCATACTCAGGGCTTTTAATAAATGTTAGTTTCATCAGTGCCTTTTTTTTAAAAATTTTTTTTTTAACTGGTGAGATAATTTAATATTAACACATCACACCTTATCACCCAATAACACTTAGTCCCTGTAATCTTATGACAGGCTAATTTCGGTAGCAACATCCCCTGTGTCAAATCTGCTCCATTCCATTACTACCCCGTCTGCTCGTGGAGCCCAGGTTGGTAATGAATATTCTGGCTTCTAAGCTTTTATCTAAGGATTATGAAATGAATTTGGAGTTTAGCTTGAGGGAGTTACAGCTTCATTTTGCCTAGTGGAAACTCCTTCATATCATTGGAATAAATCGTAGAGGTTTTCCATGCTAAAAAATGTAAGACAGAGAATCAAAAAATATGTATGCTCCAAATCCCCTGGACGGGCTGGGGTGTTATGTGTGGGATTTGAGAAAAAGGGCTAATTGAAAAGAGAGCTGGGGAGATGGGAGAAGAGAGAGAAGGGAGATGCCTGGCTGTGGGGAAGGGGAGAGTGGTGCTGTCTGTCTGTCTGTCCTGGGGCAGTGCTGGCAGGAGGCAGAGGAGGGACCCTCGCTCCTCCAGTGGAGCCTCTGCTCGCCCCTGAGCCCCTTCCCCCTCCCCTCCTGCCTTCCTCGCCCGTGACACTAACAGCTTTCACTTAATTTAATCTGTGCGGCTCACAAGGCTGAAGATGAGGTGAGCTCATTTGGCATAATTATGGGATGTGTCAGGAATGTGAAATCCCAGGCAGTGTGACTGTCCTGGAGCCATCACACCTCTGACAGCCTGTCGGCTGCTGATGCTGCGAGGATGGGAAGTGCACCTGCTTCCTCAAGCAGAAAATAGACTGTTAAAAAAAATGGTGAAGGCTAAACTGCTATGGAGGTTTTTTTTTATGTTTAGCATATGCTCCCTATCCCTGCTCTGTGCCCCCTCGGTGTGTTTCCCTGCTTGGCTCCGGTGCTGGATGATCAATGCCACCCTGCAGGCCGTGGTGGTGGCAGGCTGGGGATGGGGACCTGGGGCCCAGGGACTGCTCTGGGCTGCTGTGTGTGCCACTGATCCCAGCTCTGATCACACGCTCTGGCAGAGCTGTGGGTGCTCTTCCTGATGTGCAAAGCTCTTCCTGGGATGGAGGGAGGGTGGAGTAAGATGTTGCATGTGGGCTGTGCACTCAGCTCGGGGTCTGGGGCACCCCTGCCTGTCCCCATCCCCTTCTGCCTGTCCTGAGCAGCCCAGGACAGTCTGTGGGGAGCTGCAGCCACTATTCCACACTCACTGTACAGAGCAGGATAGGGCAAACCCCATGGAATGGGATGGTAGAATGTGGCTGCTGTGAGCAGAGCTGGGTGCCTCTTCCATTCTTCTCTGATTTCTGCCTGGATAATTCCATTACTCATTTGAAAATCCCATTTTTCCCCAGTAATCCCCTATCCCTGCTCTCCTGGCACATGCTCTGGAGCACTTGGACGAGCCCAAGGCCTGAGTGGAGCAGCTCTGGTGGTTTGAGAGGTGCCATTCTTTGGAGTGAGAGGAATGACAGGTTTGTCTTTACAAACAGGCTGTGGGTCTGCTGGTAGATAAAACAGCACTGAGAGATAAAAGAAACCATGGGAAGGATTCCACTGATTGATGAAGGAAAAAAAAAGATATTTGCCTTCACAAACAAACTGTAGGTTTGCTGATAAATGAAACTGGATATTGAAAGATGAAAGAAACAATGGGGGAAAAACCATAAATTCAATAAGAATTAAAAATTAAAAGTGAGGGTTGTGCATTAGAGGGGAATCTTCATTATCAGGCATTCCGGGAAGTCTGTACCTCTCAAGTACCTCAGCCAATGGGGACAGAGAGAAGGGAAATGGGGCTGGGAAATTGGGATAAAAAGGAGGAAATTGGGATAAAAAGGAGGCTGCGTCCTCCAAAAATGTGAGAGACCCCAGGGGAATGCCCCATGGCCTCTCCCTTTATTCGAATAAAGTAAAAGGACTCCTCTGTCTCCTTTTTGGACATAAACCTCTGATGTTTGTGGATTAATTTTCGTGACAGGAGCAGACCTTCCCAGCCTCTCTGGCAGAGGTGCAGCAGCAAGGAGATCACTGGAGGGCCCTGGATGGCCGGGTGAGCCCGGAGCAGGTTCCAGGGATGTGCCGTGTGGATCACAGCCGGGAAATGGGACGGACCTGGCTCAGCCCTGCCCACCCGCCCGGCCGCCTGCCAAAATCCCCCCGCCGCCTCCTCTCCCTTCCTCAATGAGCACCGAGTAATAAATTGGACAAAAAAATAATTAACTTGCCATAAATTGGGTATTAGCATATGAATTAGAGTTTAACATATGAAAGGGCTTTTGATGCCGCATAAAATTAATATAGAAAATGACCGTAACAGAATAACAAATTGCACTTCAGGAGTTGGCTCCCCTGAGCCTGGCTGACAGTGTGATGGTGACACTGAGGTCGGGGAAAGGATGGCACTGTGGGCGTTGTCTCTGACCCTCCAGTATTTGGTGCATCCCCGTGACAGCCCCAAGGCTCAGGGATGCCTCTGCCCTGTTACCTGGGGCTGAGGAAATTTGTGCAGGTAAAGTCCCCCATTTGTGTTCTGGCATTTCCTTCTTGTTTATTTGGGCAAGTGGTGGTATACTGTTTGTTGTTTTACTAGTGGTTAACCTGGCTGCTCTTTTCCATTTGAGTTTTAAATATTCTGACCAGGCTGGCTCTCAGCTGTTTTGTTGATATATCCAGGACAGAGAGGATTTAAGACAGAGGTCGAGGCATGTTGTGATATTGTTAAAAATGATCTGAAAAGAAATTACTATTCACAAGCTAAAAGTTTTCTAGGACAGAGTTCAGCTGGTAAAGACTGGCCGGTTATTTTGTGAGGAGGAAAAAGAAAATCAAGCTTTAATTAGAATATGGGAGGTATGAACACAATTAGCTGTAGTTTGGGGAACAGCATCTCCATGAGCTGCCAGTGGTGGTGTTGAGCTGCCATGGCTCCTGTGCATCCTACTGGATCAACCCAACTGCAAACCCAAGGTCTTGGTTTAAATTGCCTTTAAGTGTAAAGTCAACACATTTCACCTTTTATTTGGAGCAAGAGAACTCAGCCTGTGAAGAGTGGCTCACTAAAATGCCATAATGTGTTTCCATGCCTTCAGGCATCACCCAGTGCAGGAGGTCTAGAAAACACGAGTTGGAAAGATTGAAGATTTGACAGAGAATGGGCTTAGGTGAGATGTTAGGAAGAAATTCTTCCCTGTGAGGGTGGGCAGGCCCTGGCACAGGGTGCCCAGAGAAGCTGTGGCTGCCCCTGGATCCCTGGAAGTGCCCATGGCCAGGCTGGACAGTGTCACCCTGATTTTCAGCCTTCTCATGTTTTAATTCTTGTGATAAAGTTTCTCATGCTGGTTTCTGTAAACACGCATATGTTTTTCTGTCTTTCTGTTTTTCATTCCTTTCTCCTGGGAGGAGAAAGGTTTGATGGACCTTTTCATTGACCAGTGTGGTTGGAGAGGTGGTGACCTCATTCTCCAATCCACGGTCATTCCCAAACCTCTATATAATTTGAAAATCAAAATAAAGTTTCTTCTTCTTTGCCTTTTCCCAGACTGGAGTTTGCTGTGTCTCTGTGATTTGTGTCGTGCTCTATTGTGACAGGAGAGGGCTTGGAGCACCCTGGGACAGTGGAAGATGTCCATGCTCATGGCAGGGGGGTGGTACCAAATGGTCTTTAAGGTCCCTTCCAACCCATGCTATTTTATGATTATATGATATTTTATATCTCCAGGGAAACTCTTGTATTTCATGACCCCTGCAAGGTTCTCTGCCACATTTCCTCTCCCTTGCAGAGCACTGGGGGTGGCACTGCCCTCGAAATGCCAGCACACATCAGCCTCTGTCCAGCCCTGCCTGTGCTGTCTGTGGGATGTTCAAAGCTTTCCATGCTGGTCTAGGTCTGGTCCAGATCATGAGAAGTCACAGAATGAAGGAATGCTTTGGGTTCAAAGGGTTTAAATTCTGAAAAACAATCTCATTCCAGCCCCTTGCTGTGGGCAGGGACACCTTCCACCAGACCAAGCTGCTTGGGGCCTGGCCTTGGACACTTCCAGGGATGAGAAGTCCACAACCTCTCTGGACAACCTGTTCCATGGCTTCATGCCTGTCCCTTTTCTTTGGTTTTGGGTTTTCATTTTTGTCTTTTTGTTCTGTAAGCAGAGTCCCCTTAGGCTGTGCATGTGCCTGAGACAGTAACATAATTACACCTTCTCAGCTGCTGCCTGTAAATGCTCTTGCCATGAGTGCCAATTAAAATAAATGCAGATTATTGGGAACTTAGAGCATAAACAAATCTCTTTTTGTCTAAATATCAGCCTGGGTTCTGGGGTCATTAGGGTGTTTTGCATTAGTGTCTGCATTCACTCTGGCAGGGAAAGGACCCCAGCCTTGTTACTGGAGCAGGAAGCTGTCATGGCCCAGGGCTTTTTTGGGATGGGTTCTGCATCCAAGGGGAATTGAGGGAGCACGTTGCTGCCCTGAGCAGTGAAAGTTTTTTGGATGGAGGAGCAGAGGGCTGCCTGCTCTGAAGGGTCAGCAAACAAACAGGAATCTGAAGAGTTTGCTCTGGATTCACAGCCAGGCAGAGCAAGCCAAACAGAGACATCCAGCTCTGCCCCGAGGGTTAACTACCTGCTGCTGAAATACTAATTGCAGAGAATTGTGCCCATCAATTATGGCAAACAGGGTTTGCTTCCTGGGAGGGTGACAGGAGAGGGAGAGGGAGGGAGCAGTCCTAATCACCTAAACGAGCTTTCTGCTCATCATCTCCCATGGGAGGGCTCCAGGGAAAGGGAATGAGTGGGACAGGAGCTTCTCTCGCCAGCCTGTAGCTGGCAGGTCCTCAGGAATCCAAGCTCCTTTGCTCATGCTGTTCCATGTTCATGGTCCCTAGCTGGCCCTGGAGGCTCAAGGCCATCACAGGCTGCTTCTCCTGGGGCTTGCTGTGTCCACCCTGGCCCTGTGGTTGCCTGTGACCACTGTGGAAATCACCCCACTTGTGTCCCTCAGTGGCTTTTTGAGGTTCTGTATTAGCAGTGGAACCACGTCTGCCAGCGCTGAGGTGGGATCATCCAACAGGCTGGGTTAAATCTTCCCTTTCCTTCCTCCAGGCAACAATTTTAATTGCAGTATTATGATAGTACTAATAAAAAGAGGGATTTCACATTCTGGCTTTAGAAATCTATTGTTCAGCCTGTTTACCTCTCTTTTTGTTCTGAGAAATACTTAATTGTCTCCTCGGACAAGGCTGTCCTTTAAATTGTACTAAATTGGTGGTAATTTATGCAGCATTTTTTTGCTTCACACAATAGCAATTTGCTCTTTACAGACATTGCTTTTGGGGGTGTTCAGCTCTGTGCCTCAGCAGTCCTGGAGGGACCAGGGTGACCCCAGAGCCACAACTCTGTACCCTGAGGTGGCTCTTGGGGTATGATCTCCACTGTTCCTTTCTTGCTCCCTAGAGCCTTTAGATTCCCAGGGGAACTTCTGCCTCTGGCATCTCCAGTTTATTTAAGGAAGAAGGAGCAGGTGTCTCTCCCAGGTTATCTATTTGTTACCTGCTTGTTGTGTTTTTCTAAGCTCATGAGTTGCCCATGTTGGAGTTACCAAAGAACTGCACGAAGTGCTCTGAGATCATCCTGGTGCCACTCAGCCTAAATGCTGCAGCAATGATTTCTTTCAGACTTTCAAGTCATTCCTCTGGTTGACTTATTTCATGGATGTGCTGGGTAAAAGGTAAGAAAGGGTTAAAGACAACTAAAATTTTGTTCGATGAAAAGTAACAGAACGGGGAAGGTTCTAGAGCATTCATCATATGAGGAATGACTGAGGGAATTGGGGGGGCTCAGCCTGGAGAAAAGGAGGCTCAGGAGGAACCTCGTTGCTCTCTCCAACTCCCTGACAGGGGGATGGAGCCAGCTGAGGGCCAGTCTCCCAGGTAACAAGCAGTAGGATCAGAGGCATCCCAGGGAGAAGCAGGAATGAGGGCAGCATTTGGGGCTGCCCTGCCGTGGGGGCTCTGCCCACCCTCCTCCTGCCTTTGGGGACCAGGGGCTATGCTTGGAGGCACCTGGAGCTCCCCAACCCTCCTGCCAGGTGAGCAGCCTGTCCCCAGCTCGCCAGCCTCCCCTTGCTGTCCCTGCACCCTGCATGAGCCTGGCTGGTGGCTCTGTCCCTTTTTTGTCTCAGGGTGCCCCAAGGTGTCTCAGGACAACTGTTCAGGGTGAGGCTGGTCTCTGCAGCACTGTCAGCAAGGGGTTCACCAGGCTGGCAGCCATGAGCACACTGGGCTGGAGGAGGCTTGTGAGAAATTCAATTAATCCTCCTGTCACCGGTGCCAGCAGAGCCCAAGCGCCTTTGCCAGCTGTGCCACGATAACAAATCTTCATCGTGGACAAAACCTCACTGGCAATGGGATGCAAAATTCATTGCTACTGGGACAGGACTCCTCTGGCATCGCTGAGGTGACTGATGGCTCTTTTGGGTGCCTGGTACCCTGGGTGGCCAGCGGGGGGTGTGGCAGGGCAAGGAGGACAGGATTTCAGCACTGCCCACAGCAGTTCGCTCAGCCCCTGACCTTTTGTACAGCTCATTAACAACACACTGCAGAGAAGGAGGGCAGAGCCATTACAGAGCAATTTATATGCAAATGCCCGAAGTACCAAAAAGAGCAACCCCACCGGCATTCATTAGAAAGAAAAAAATATTGAATTTTCTTTTGTATGTGTCTGGTTTGTTGGGAATTTTTTGTTTTTCATTTTGGCAAGACAGAGTGCACTGTCAAATCTCCCATTTGGCTTCTTGATTCTCCACCTGCATCCTTGTTGCATCCAGGCACAGGTTAGGGCTGGGTTTTCCCCTGTCTGGGGAATGAGATAGGGAGGCTTTGACCTCTGGGATCCCCAATAACCTTTGCACACTGTCATTCCATCTCTGCTGCCCACCTGGGACACCCAGACAAGTCCCCAGTGAGTGGCTTTGTTGTCCCCACAGGAATGTAGGAGACAAAGGTGTTCCCATAGCCCACACCAAGGGCCTTGCTTCCCCTTGGAAATCCAGAAACTTTGTCCCAGATGCATTTCCAAGAAAAGTGAGTTTACCTTTAGCTGCATTCTCTCTGCTGTGAGGTTTTAGCTCTCAGCTGAGGGCTGCTGCTGCCAGCAGCAATAGAGACAAGGTAAAACACATGTATAAATTCTTAATCAAGCCATTATCTGTAATGGCCCTGAGTAGTACAGCTGTGCTGCTGTCTTTGCACATCCGAAGAATGAGCTGATGTTCCCCTCCTGGAGCTGTGCTGGCTCTTGTCAAGCTGAGACCATACACAGGTGAGTTTGGGGGGTCCCTGGGTCCAGCTGAAGGGCTGGGAAAGGCCATGTTTGTGTTGTGAGCCTGGATGTAGTTTGATTTGAGGCAGAAAAGACTCAGCAAAGACTATTTCTGGACTCTAATGCAAAGAGGAAGACCTGCCTACAGTGAAAGTGCCAGCAGCAATCATGTCAGAATTCCAGACCCTTCTCCCAGCACCCCTTCATCCTGGCTCCTTCACGGAGCTGTCTGAGCCTGTGAAAACCCTCTCTGCCTCAGCTCTGCACCCTCAGCAGCCACCAGAGAGGGTGTCATGGTGTGTGACCCTGCAGTGGAGGCGTTCTGGCCTTGCTCCCGCCCCTCCCAGCCCATCCCCAGTGCAATATCTGGATTTTGGGGGCTGGATTTTTGAATGTTGGTCTTGTTTCAAGGATTGCCTCTCCAGCCAAGAGCCAAGAAATGTCTTTTTTCTGTGCTTGTCCCAAAAACTGTTGCATTGTGGTGATAACTGATATACACACTTCAACCTGTCTACTTGCAGGACTTCTGCTCATAAATCACCAGCTCTCCCCTTCTCTTTCCCACTGCACTCCCAGTGCTTGGTAAATTCGGCTCTGCACAGGAGCATGTAGGCAGGCCTGATAAATAAACACAGTTAAATAAAGGTTTAAACTCACAGTTAAAGATTTCTAAAGTGCAAACAAAAAAGGGCACTTCAGCTCCTGTTAAGCTTCTGACCCTGTTAAGCCTTGATGAAGAGAATTAGCCCTCCCATACAAGCTGGCAAATGCACCTCCCTCACAGTCCCTCTGCTTGTGTCCCTTCTACCCTTCTCCTGCCCACTGCCAGTCCTGACTGACACTTTTTGTGCTTGCTTCATTACTGCGTCCCCAGAGAAATAGGGAGAGGTGAGAGGAAAGGAAGAGTGAGAAAAGGGAAGAAATAATTACAATGGGATTTCATCGACAAGCGGGAAAAAAGGAAGTGTCCCTCTGGGTTAGATCAATAATGCAGCACTTGTTATCTTGATCTTCTTAATAAACCACAAGCAATCCAGATATATTTCTATCTGTGAATCAATGCTTCACAATGTTTCTTCCACAATACAGCCAGTACATGCAACCACACAAAAATAAAATTAAATGGGCTGGTTTATTGATTGTCCAAACAAGAAACCTTGTCGTTTGCATAGATTATCAGCAGAGAAGTGCTGCCTGCTTTGCTTCTGTTTAATTACTTTTGCTTTGTTTCAGCCTTTCTCTGTCCCACTGGGGCCTTCTGCATTAGCAGGCAATAACAATGGCTAAATCCTTTCATTTTAACCCCAAAGACATTTGCTAAACCTGCAAGCAGACCTGCTTTTGGATCTGTGTTCTCCAACAGTGGAGCACTCCCTGGCACTGCTTTTACTCCTCTGCAGTCAGAGGGGTTGGAGGTGTTACTGCACTTCACAGGAGGCAGAACTGGCCTCGAGTTCCTTGCCCTGGAGAAAGTTTAATTACACAGCTAATTATACAGCTTATTTCACCTCTTTTCACCTTTTCTTTGTTCCTGCCTGCAAAGGTCACCCTCCCTGACCCACTGCTGTGCAGGTTATGACCACCCACCCCAAGCCTTGCCCTGCAGCAGTGATTGCTGGGCTGGGGTCAGGCTGCAGAGTCCTCCCAGGCTCTGTGAAGCTGTGCTGACCCTCTTGCAGCTGACCCATGAATAAAATGCCCAAAGGCATTTTGTGTTTGGGTATTTTTTGTTCCCTGCTGGAGCCTGCACATGCTGGTGTGCCAGGTACAAGGACAGGGACGCAGAGCAACCTCTGGAGGAGCTGGGCTCAGAGAAGGGCTCCCCACACCCAGCTGCTGAGTGACCTGCAGAGCTGCACCCCTTGGTTAACCACACAGCAGAGAGAAGGACCCCACCCCACCCAGACAGCGCCAGGCTGCCTACAGACATCATCTATGGTTAAACAAGGAATGCTTTGATCATCCTAGACTGAATTCCAGTCTCTTTTATTTGCTTTTTCAATTTTCAGCAATGCCTTTAGGCTTCTACGGAGGAAAATTTCTTTCTGTGAAAGAAATATAAGAATAAAGCCAGAAAAGCCATAAAGATTTGACCATTGAAGAAATTACTCATTTTCAGACCATGTGATGAAAGCAACACACACAGAAGGAGCAAGGTAACATCTTGCTGTCTAACAATTCAGGTTTTGGGCATGATGGTATTTCCTGTGGGTCTGGTGAATCCATGCTGCAGCTTGCATTGATCAAATGAAGGTCCTAAAGTAATTCCCCAACTTTCTTCAGCATTTACCATAGATATTACCAAGGTTTGAAAAGACAGCCTCTGAATGTATGCAGATGAGCCCCCCTTCCCACTGAGACAGCATAAAATCCTTCAAGAAAAAATGTAATTAAGTTAGACTTGTGAATGTTAATGAGTCTCTATTACACCCTGCTGTGAGTAGCGGCAACATCTGAAAATTATTTTTCACTGTCTACAACCAAGCAATAGCTCTTTTATTAGAAACAGGGGTGGAGCTGATAGCCTGGACTGTTGCAGCTCCAAACTGCCTTTAAGGCCAAACCCCTGTGGAAGATACTGCTCTAGATTTTAAAGCTCTGGATCTGCACATGCTTAGAAGATGGAGGGAACCTCTCTTCCCAATCCAGGACACTCCTGGTTTTCTGCCACATCACACCCTCTCCTCCAGTTTTTCTTTTCTAGGTTGGATTCCTTGGCTCCTTTGCTGCTCATCCTGAGGGAAAAGCTGCTCTGTGCCCCTTGTCCAGCCCTGCAGGACACCCTGCAGCAGGGAGCCAGGCCTGGCAGCAGCTGGGCTCAGGGATCAGCAGTGTCTTGGTTTGAAAAGACAGGTGTCTGCTAAGGAAGGCAGGAGCCTCTCTTGAAAAGGAAAACGTAAAACCCCTTCCCTCCGAATTATTATAATTTTGAAATTGAAAGGCTCTCAGGCAAAGATATGGGAATAGGAATAACAGTTCTTTACTAGGAAAACAAGCAAACAAAAAATACAAATGCAATAGTACAAAAAAAAACCACTGCCAGAGTCAGAACAGGAGCTGCCAGTCTGTGGCTCAGGGTGTTGGTGGCAGTGCCATTCCATGGTGGCTGCTCCTCCTGCAGTGACAGACGTAGTTCTGCTGCAGCTCTGATCCTGTACAAGGTGGAGTTTTCCTCTGAAGGTCCAGTGATGGTGTAGATGGGCCTGGTCTTTCTCTGGGAATGCAGAGGAGAAGAAAGCTGCTCCTCTGGGAATGCAGTGGGAAAAGGCTGCCTGTGCTGTTTCAAATATCAGATTCTATCCAGGTAGGAATGCTTGGCTCCTCCCCCTGGGTGGAACATCTCCCAGTGGGATGATGGAATTTTATCAGTCATGCAGTGATATTTAATGTCCCATTAAGAGAAGATAGCTCCCGGAGGGAGGATTGGTTGTGGAAGAGATAAAGAAAACTGCCCAATGAAGAGAAGATAACTGCCCCACCTCTAACAGATGGGAATAGAATATACACACCCCCAGCCTCATCTTGTAACCTAGACACAGCATTTGTGCAGTGCTGCAACAAGATCTGCTTTGTTCTCTTTTATTTCTTGCTAAATCCTCACACTTAAACGACCTGTTTGATTCAGCAAGCTCACACTGACAGAGACTCTCTGTTTTCCAACATCTCATTCCCCATGTCTCTGCTAAGGTCAAGGACCATCAGAGTGCATGTACACACATAAATAGGTAAGGACATGTATGTGTTTCTGTAACTCTGTGGTTTCTCCCCCTGTGTGCACAGCTCATATCCAGCTACATCCCACCCCATCACATGCTATGTTACCACTCACTATAATGAGGTCTTTACACTCAGCCCTTGCTCTCTTTGGGAGCTGGGAGGGTTTTCAAAGAATGAAATTAAGCTAACACAAACAACTGTTGGTCCTTGCAATGCAGGAGAGGGCAGGTTTTATCTACCAGAAATAACAGTTTTATCTAGGATGCCAAACACACCAGGATGAAAACCACTTGTGAATTTTATCCAAGAGAGTTCATAGCCTTAATCCTAGATAATCCATATCTAATCCTTTTTATAATCTTACTCATCTACTTGCCTCAATAGTTTTCCTCAGCACGGAGTTTACATTTCATAAAAGGAATATTTTCCTCTTCCTTTTTTGCAATTACTTTTACTATCAATGAGGTCCCCTTTTGCAAGTGTTCTGCACCCAAACCAAAAATACATTTTATCTTTTCAATGCCATGTCTTGTAAATGACCAGAGAGCTGTTTTGTTTCCAAACAGGACTTGTAATCCACATGGCTGGTACCAGGTATATTTTGGACTCAGGAATAGTCACAGACCCCTGAAACTCATGAGTGTCAAACACATTCTGAATAGAGTTGATAGATGTTCATTACTGAACAGAATAGATTTTACCAGAAGAAAACAGTCTTCAGTATCTTATAGTGATTTACAGTATATTTTAGGGCTGGCCATGAAAGAGACATTAAGAGAGACATTGAATCTTGCCCTCTAGATGGGGTCCTACGGGACAACGACCTCTTCCAGCTGCCTTTTCCAGGCTCTGGTACACAATGAGCAGCCTGAAGAAGTTCTCCAGCACTTGGAGACTCAGACTCTCTGTGCCAGGCAATCTGGAATGCCTGGCCAGTCTGTGAGGGAGCTCTCCTGCCACTCAGGACCCTCATCAGGAAGGGTGAGAGACAGCAGGAGGCAGGAAAGGGCAGAGCACTGCCCTCTTGCTCACTTGCTGTGTGGGCCAGGGGCAGAAACCAGGAGAAATCACTTCCATGGAACCTGAGAGATTCAGTTTTCCTGTAGTTTTCTGGTCACAGCACTCACTGGTGTAACAGATGGGTTGATTTCTGGTTTAAGAATCTGCTTGAATTCTCTCTATTGTGCTTAAGGAAATAAGACAGATGTGCATTTTCCTTTTTGTGTGCGTGTGAATGATTAAAAAAGGGCTACACAGAAATGTAGCTGCCACATCTCACTGCTTTCTCATCCTGACAGAAACAAATCAGCCAGCCTTCAAACTTTTGTTAACCACTCAGGGTGAAGGGGATGTAGCATCTCTTGTGAAGTTAATAACATGACTCTGAGTCCAGGCAAGTGTAACAACAGCCACGGTGTTAAACTGGGTAATCTATTAGCAATCAAAGATCTGGTACCAAATCCACACTCTACAAATAACATGCCAAAAATGAACTGCAAACCCTGCACCAAGACAGATAATGACTCAGAGAAACAGGCAAATTTGTCCCCAGGATGCAGATGATGCAGCTGTATTTTTTGCTCAGGGAACCTACAAATTGTAGCCCTTAGGAATCGCTGAAGAAATCCTATATTCCATTAAGGAGAGCATCCTCACTTGAAATTCAAACCTCGGTGCTCAGCTACCCAGCTCCTCATTTTATAAAGATTTCCAGAAAAAACTCTTTGACCCTTAACCCTCCATGCAATTTCCAAACCCCTGGCTAATTAATTACACGCAGCTAATGAACATGGTTGGCACAACACAGTACAGGGATGCTGGCTGGTGCTAATAAAGAATCTGCTCCTCACTGTGGGTACTGGGAAGCCCAAGGATGAGCTCCCCCTTCTCACCCACCATCAACAGCATCTCTCTGAAAATCCCTCAAGTTTTTTCGAGCTGCTGGAAACAAAAAACAGTTTCATAGTGCTAGATATCTTCAATACAAGCAGATCACTTCCAGCTGCTCCTTATCTAATTTCTGTTGTCATCTGACACTGTTCATTTACAGTACATCAATCTAGCCTGGGAATATTTGAAATATTAATTAGGCAATGGCCTCAGCTCGTTACCAGGGCTGCATTCAGCAGGATGCACACCTGCTTACAGGTATCCAAACTGCTGTGCAGCACAAATAATCACTGCTTCCTTCCTTGGGGAATGGCTGAGCAGAACTACTCAAACTGGCTGTAACTGAGCCAGCTTGAGTGCCTGGCTGTTCTGTATTTCAGCCACAATAATGAGCTTTGGGGAGACATAAGATATACTGGGATCTTGCACAGCCCCGCTTTGAGCTGTGCTGGCACAACCAGGCTGAACCACAGTGAGTTTCCCTTGGTTTTATTCACAGGATCATGGAATTATTTTGCGTGAAAAAGCCCTGTGAGATCTTCAAATCCAACCAGTAACCCAGCAGCACTGTGTTCACCACTAAACCATATCCCCAAGTTTTTTGAACACTTCCAGGGGCAGTGAATCCATCACCTCTCTGGGCAGCTGTTCTGCCATCAGACCACCCTTCCCGTGAAGAAATTTTTCCTAGTGTCTAAACCAGTTTGAGTCCATCTGAACCTCCCTGTGCTCAGCCCCCACATGGGTAAGCTCAGAGATGTTTTTAATATCCCCTCGAACCTGCTATGGGGCAGAGGAGCATCTCCTGCCTGCCCCACCCCTCTGGTGGGTGCAGGAGGGTGCCAGCTCAGGGTGGGCTGCCTGGGGGGTTCTTCCCAGACTTCCAGCAGGTTTTCCAGCCAGTGCTGAGCTGCTCTGTGATTAGCAGCACATTAAATCCTGCTCACCCACCCAGCCCCTGATGGTGACCTTACCTTCTCTTTTACCTCATTCCTTTTTGGCAAGGCTGGACCACATGAACTGGAGGAGAAGAAAACATAGGGCTGATCTCCACCTAAAAATGTTGGGGCAGCAGGAACTGGGCCTTTCTGGGAGCCCTCAAACACCTGACCACACTTAACCCCAATGCCATTTCTTTCTGGAGCAGGAGGAATTACCAACAGCCACAGGCTGTTGTCAATGATAATGGATAATTATCAATATCATCACATAGATGGAAAACAGGGGCTTGGATTCTGCAAGGCACAGCTCATGGCTGTGCACAGAACACTTCTCTCTCACACACCCTCCTGTCTGCCCGTAGCTATGCCCCTGCAGGTCTTTCCTTGCTTTGCATTTCTGGAGAGGGGTGTCATTCTGGGGGGAGAAGAGGAGCCAGAGAGACCAGTCCCACCCTGCTGCATCCCAGCTCTGCCCGAAAGCACCAGGAAACACCAGACACAGCATTCAGCCCCTCCTCATCTTCTCTGGTGAGGCAGAACTGAGGAGCCAGTCAATGAACACACACAAAGAGGAACACAAGCACTAAAACTGTCATTTCAATGCCTGGAAAACAGCCTAATTTCTGCAACTCTGGCTCTCTCTTACTGAGACATGGAAGGAAGATGGGCCAGTGATTGACAAAGTGAGACATCAACTCCATCAAGCAGATGGAGAATGGCATAATTATGAAAATAATAACAGTGATTGGCCAAGTTACAATCAAAAAAACATGTTGTAGGAATTATTTACGTTTAGAGTTGATGAAGCCTAATTTATTCTAGTGTTGGATAGCAAAAGGAAATGCAGAAATCACAACCCCTAAAATGCTCATAACAGGTGGTATAGCCCAGAAGAAAGGCTCCCAGCTAAAGGGGTTTAATTGCATCTCCTGATGAATGAAATTAACCTTTATTTGGGGCTGATGTTGGGCACATATCACCCAATAGCATTTCTCAGAAGGCTCATGTTACTGCCATCACAGTTAATGGTTTAAATGAGATCACTGTGGTCTGGAGCAGCAGAGCTTGGAGCCACCAGGGTGTCAGATGAGAGGAATTAAGCTGTACCCACAGGACCAGCTCTGGAGCAATTAAAGTCCCTCATCAACAAACGATTTGCAGGGAGATGGGGAAAAACTGAAAAAAGGAGTTGGTTTTGAATAAAAAGAAAACACATGCTGCAATTCTCTTTATGCTTCCATGTTTCAAGAGGGGCAAACCTGGCCACGTATCCATGGTGGCCAGCCAGGAAACCTCTGACCTTCCTGAATAAAACATTCTCATCTAGAAGTCGAAATATGACTCTGAAGATTGTCGTGCTGCCAGGAACACTTACATTTTTCATACTTAACCCTAACTCTTTTCACCTCTCTGAAATTTTTAATCTATTTCCCTGCCATATTTGCTATTTGTCAAAGCCAGTTGGCCCCAGCTCACCCATCACACTCCTGGGGGCAGTGGCATTTCCTGGGCTGGTGGGATCAGCTCAGGGTGTGCAGACCTGCCCTCTCCACTCTTCCTGCCAGGGAGGAGGCACTTCCTCCTGTCCCCTGGATGAAGGATATTTTGGGATTTAGCCACACTTTTTCATCCACAGGCCCCCTGCCTCTTTGTCAGCTCAGACACTGCTTGGGGAACAGGAGAGTTATTGAGTGCTTAAATTCATTCTCATTCTCTGGGGAACCTCTGCCTTATTCACTGCACCCCTCCAGCCCTTGTGCTGGATTATCCCTCACCTTTCCAGGGGTGTTCATCATTCTGCCTCAAGCATTAAGCACTTGCTCTCTGCAGAAACCTGTTCTTGCCCTTGTGGCCGGTGGGGAAGCAAGGGCAGAGGGACACCCACGATGCCAGGAGACCAGCTGGAAATCAAATCCACGAGGATGCTGCCCACCTCCCTGGTGTACCCAGCCATGGCAGCCTCATTCCCCAGAGGGGTGACCACCACTTTGGGTACCAGAGAGCAGCACACAGCTTCCCCAGCAGTGGACCAGCAGCACTTAACCTATTTTTCTGTGCTCTGTCTCCCTTTTGATATAAACTGCTCATAAAGCTGCTCCTTTGCTGTTCAGTCTTTACTCCCTTCCTTGGCATCACCCTGCTCTTACTGTGGGTGGTGTCATGGGAAGGATGAATGCAGAGTCAGGGACTACAGGATAAAATGGACAAGCTAAAATGGAGCATTTCTGGGTTTCCCGTGTTTGCCTCCTCCCAGATTCAGCTGCCCCCACTCCTCAGCCAAGACAGGCTTCATTTCCCCTTAGGAGCCAAAGTCCTGCACCAGAAAGGAACGTCAAATCTGAGACATTGAGTCACTCACCTGCTCCCAGGATCCCCACATCTTTCTGCTCTCAGCATCTCTCAAATAATGGTCCCAGCCCCATCCTGCACATCGAGCCCTGCCCTCTCCCCCTGCCTCCAGCCCTGATCCCTCCCAGCTGTGGGATAGAGGGGCTGCTCTCCTCCAAGCTGAATATAGACACCACGAGACATCTGAAATTCAAGAGTTTGGGCCTTTGTGATGATTCAGATTCAGCCATGGTTGCAAAACTTCCTGAAGCCGAGCAGACCCTGCCGTGAGCTGCCAGGGCAAGGGAAGCAGCAGCTCTGCTCAGCAGAGTGCAGCTCACACAGCCCCAGGGTGGGGAACAGGCAGAAGGGCAGGAAAAGGGCATAGAAAAGTGGAAAACACTCCTATGAAATGTGTCTTTACAAGAACATTGATAAATCACCTTGATAAACACTACCTGGAGCCTTGCTGCAGAAAAAACCTGCAGGACCTGACATGAAGCCCTGGCCCAGGCTGCTGCACCTGAGCAGAACTGAGCAGTGCCCACAGGATTTAGGCTCTAGTTTAAGTCACACACAGTCACTCTCTGCAGCAGCACTGGAGGTTTTTCCAAACCAGATTGTGCCACCCCAAGGCTTTGAGTCTGTTCCAAAAGAGTTGAGAAACTCCAGCGAAGTTCCTCTCTAGGGACACCTCACAGTGCCTGAAAAAAATCCAGAGCCTCTGTTAGTCCTGCAGCTGCAGCTATCCCTGGCTGGCTGTGCCTTCCAGAAACATGGAATTCACTCAATACACCCTCAAAGAGGAAACGTCCATTTTTTTACTGAATTTTTCCTCAGTTAGGTTGTTGTGTTTTGTTCTGTTTTATTTAAGGTGGGAAAAAAAAAATTAATTACATGCTGCCAAGATCTTTGGAGAAAAATTCAATATTATCTTTTACGGCAAAGAAGAAATTAATCAAGGCTCCATTCCAAATCTAGCAGCAGTCCTGACTTTGACATGCTGAGGAAAATAATAACTTTCAGCACATACTAATTGTCTTGTTAACATGGATTATGCAGCCAGCCAAATAAATGTCATTCACACTTTCATGTGGAAGAACATAAATCTAAAAATCAGAAATACATAATATTTTTTTAATCTTTTCCTTTCTTCCCATTCTGTGTTCATAGCCTAAATATATTTACAGTTTTAATCCACGCAAACAAAGCAAGACTCTGCTGGAGACTTTTGAAACCTCCCAGGGGGTCCCAAGCTCAAGGTGATCAGATTTGTAAAACAACAAGCTTGGTTCCCACATAGCCTTAAAACCAGTTTATATTTTCTTGGCACTGCAAAGCGGTTTTGAAATTAGGGTAATTTACACTCAATTTAATTTACACTAAGTCCCCTTCTCGTGCCAGCACAGCACAAACACGGCTGGGGCTGGCCTTTGTCGAGGAGTGAGTGTGCTGAATGCTCATTTTGCTCCCTTGAGGGGAGGGATGGCTCCAAAAACGGAGCAAGCCAAGACCCAAACCCGGGGTGGTTTCCCCAGCGGAGATAATTCCTCACCCCACCGAGCTGGTTCCCCCCTTGGCTTCACCCATCTCCCTCCCAGCAGTGCAACAACCACTCACAGCCTCAAGGGTGGATTTTCTCTCTCAAAGCCTCCCCATGCCATCACCCTCCCCGGTGCCAGGAGCAGGGCAGGGGTGATGTGACCTGCAGAGCCAGCCCTGCTCAGCACACCAGCAGCCAGGCCCTCCCCAAGGCAAAATAATGGCTTGGCTGAGGGTGGGAATGGCCAAACAAGGAGATTTGGGCTGACACAGAACACAGATAAACTCCACTGATTAACTTTGCCTCTGCAGTTATTAAATTTCAGCATTCATCTCAGCCCTGGGAAAGCAGCACCCATCAAGGGAGCCCAGCACTGCTGGGTTCTGACCTCCCTGGCACAAATGCACAACAGAAACTTCTCTTTGGGCTTTCTGTGCTTTCAGCAGCCTGGCAAACAGCACAGCTCTGGCACAAGGCTGGTTAAGCCTGTGCAGGATTATCCCTTCCCCACACCCATTGCCACAGCTGCCCCTGGGCTCACCACACACTCATCCAGCTGCTGGCTCGGGTTTTTCTCCTGGCACTGCTCCTCATCACCCTGCTCTGCTGGGCTCACTTTAATCAGGAATATCCCATCTTTCCTGGTCTCTCTGCTCGGGCTGGCAGGTGGCAGCAGTGACAGCACTGCCAGCAGTTACTGGGAGCATTGGAGCTGTCACCACACCACCCCCTTCTGCAGTGGGCAGTTCTCCCACTCCATGCACACACCACTGCCGTGAGCCGAGCCCAAACCTGCCACACAGCACCCTGTGCCTGTCCCCAGACTGCTCTGGGCTGGTGCATCTTGGTGTGTTTCTGTATTCTCCTGACTTTGCATTGCATATCTGCATTTGTGATTTTCACTCTCCTTTCGTGGTGAAATGCCACCTCTGCACTCAGGGATGAATGGCCCCAGCAAGGCTCCAAGTCTGGATAAGTGACACCAAAACCAGTTTATCTCCTTCCCTCCCCACCCCTGCCATGGGTAGGAACATCTTCCACTGGGCCGAGTTGCTCAGAGCCCCATCCAGCCTGGCCTTGGACACTTCCAGGGATGGATCCCTGCCCCTCTGCAGGAGGCTGAGGGGCCCTGCAGCTCTGAAGCCCTGCTGCCCTTCCCAGCAGTAAATCCAAGCCTGTTGTGAAAGGCACAATGCTGAGGAGCAGGGCTGGCAGAGGGGCAGCAGCCTTGACAGAGCAATTCCAGCAAAGGCTCACAGACAGACACAATTAAAACAAGCACCATGGTTTCAATTAACTGTTCTCCCCAGCAGCACAGGCTTGGAAGGGACTTTTAATAGATCTCTTCCACCGCAGTGCACAAACTCTATTGCCATTGCTGCACCGATTATTGAAAGTTAGCAGAGTGCAGCAGCTCCCTCACAGCAGCTTCAATAGTCATTTGAGGATCTGTCTGTTATTAGCCAGCCCTGCCATGGGCAGGTAGGCTGAGCAGAGAATGCAGTGTGACCATTCTTCACATAGTTTATCTGCCCAGGCCCTGCTTTGCTGCTTCTGGGGGACGTGCTAGCCCTGCTCCTGCTGCCACCCTGGCCTGGAGCAGCATCCCAGCCTCATCCCAGCCTCATCCCAGCCTCCATCTCAGCCTCCATCTCAGCCTCCATCTCTGCTACATCCCAGCCCCATCCCAGCTTCATCCCAACCTCCAAGGAATGTCTGGACCATGCTGTGTCTGTCTTGATAAAATCACAGGAGCACACAATTCTCTCACCACCTCAGGCTGATTGGGAGTGAGACTCCCAGCATAATCTATGATAGATTTTCTTCCCTGCTCAGAAAGACATCCTGATGGGTTTAAAATTCCTTTTTTTAGCTTGCAAAACACTCTCCCAGGAGGGCAGGCTCCTGCCAGCCCTAACATGTGGTCTCCTGGCAGTGCAGGGAGTGCAGAGCAGATTTATTTAGCCAGGTTTGAAGGTCAGCCACCTGCCTGCCCAGACATTTGGGAACAACATTAAATATAGCAGCCACACTGTCAGCGTGCACAGGCCCCAGAAGAAATTCTGGCTGTAGTAGCCAGCAAAGCAAAAATCACCAAGGAAAGCAGAGCTGTGCCTTCATTCCTCACCTTGAAACTCTCTGTAAGAAGTAAAAGTTGTTTTTAATAGAAATTATTAACCTTTAGAACAACTGACTTACAGATGTCAGAGATTCTCTAATTCTACAGTTTTAAAATCAATCCTGCCAGACCTTCTAAAAATTCTGTTACAATAATAGACAATACCACTCAAGTTTTCCATTACAAATGGCAGCTACAAACAGCTTTTCCATTTTTTTTCCTTCTGGCTACTCCTTGACTACAAGAAAATAAAGTGTCCCGTGACAGAGGCTGAGATGTGAACCAGGAGGCTCAGAGAACACAGACTTGTGTTCTTCCCTTGTGTCTATTCTTCTGCACTTGTAAAAAAAGTGATGGAGATACCCACCAGCTTTCCACAAAGGTACCACAGTGCCCTTGAATTACAGAACTGTGAGTAGTTAATTTTCTCCTAGAACTGGTTGCTCCCCTTATTTCTTTCGACATGGTCTTGTTCTCTCTTGATTCTTTTTCCTACAAATGTCCACTTTAATTTAGGTGCCTCCAATGGTCCCCAAGGCCTCAAACGTGGGGCACCACAGACATCAAACCCTGCAGCTTCTCTCTCTTTTTCCTGGAAAACAGAGGCTCACACACCTAAATTCCTGGGTAGCCAGGAGAATTACCAGGTCCTACTTTCTCATGGAAAACAGGTGAGCAGGTATTTTTACATCCGCAACATGTGAGTTCATGGTGTAGTTTTCCCTCAGCTAAGCCCATGGAAGAGTCTCTCTTTTACCTGGCCAGCTATTTTTACAGAGCTTTTCACAAACCTATTACCTTTAAAAGCTCTTGTCTGTTAAATTGCATTGAAATTAGCCAATTCTTCAAACTTTAACAAGAGCAGTCTGACAGGTGAGCTCCAGGCATTTGATATTCCCTTGTTCTCTGCAGAAAAGAAGCTCACAAAACCCAGCAAACAGCCAGCCTGACGAGGATGGTGCCTATGGCATTAACAGCCCCCAAGCCAGGATGCCCTGGGCTATGGGGAAAGGTCCAGAGTTAGCATTAGGGTTAGAAAAGTTTCTCTTTGGATGAAGGAAGGTGACATTAAGGGCAATCAAATGTAGTTAAATCACACTTCCCTCCTCTTAAAACATCCCAGAGTAGATTCACAAACTCACTGAGATTTTTTTGGATTAATTTTGATTCCTTTCCTCCAAAATCTCCATCTGTGGTGAGAGGAAATTCCTACACAAATCCCACTTTGCACTGCATAATTCAAGGTTCCTTTTCTGAACAGGGTCCCAGCATCCCCCAGGCTGTCTGCACCCCTCATTTCCCCACCAATACCCTGCTCCTCTTGCTTCTCTCTTATCTTAAAAATGATAATGAGTTTTCTCCCCATCTTGGTCTGGATCGATCACTCTCATTTTTCTCCAAGGGTTTTCAAATATTGGACAACACACGACAAAAATTCTGCCTTACTTTTTTTTTTTTTCTTTTGAGCTTGAAAGAAATAATTTCATCTAGATGGCTGCAGTGAACATGCTGCAATAACAAGAAGCTTTTCTAGAAGGGCAAATTAGTGGTGATACCAACTGGGAGTGATGCTGGTTTATAACATCAGATGTAATCTCTCAGCAACAGGAGGAAAAATGCTTGCAGAAAAATGCTGTTTGTCACTGGCCACTGTGGTAGTGCATCCAATTACACAGCTTTCATTTCAGACCCAGGGGACATAGCCCAGAGGAGAAATCCCACAGCTGCAATAAACATGTGTGAGGCAGGGACCCAGCCAGCAGGAATTAGTTTGTCTGTGCCCTATTCCATAGGACAGGCCACAAAGTCTGGCCTATCTGCCTTAGATCCTTTTGGGCTCCTCAGAGAAATCTCAAGGCTTTTGATAGTCTGGGGAGATGCACACAGAGCAGGCAGGTCAACGGGAGGGAGAAGCATCATTTGTTCAGAAAACTGAGTCAGCACTTCAAATCCTGTCTGCAGCCAAAAGAAATCTGACCTAAAGACTCTAAGTATGTTCTGAATCCTACTGGGCCACTGGTCAATGAAATTTGGTTTTTTGTTTTGTTTTGTTTTGTTTTTTGCCCATGTTAAACTCAGTCAAGGTCTCTCTGGTGCAGCACAGAGGCTGGACATGCCCTGGGCACCCTCAGGAGACCCTCTGCCTCCATATGACCTCCCTCAGTGATCATTCCTCCTCTTCTACTCCAGTGCTCTCCCATCTGCCAATATGATCAATTCTCTTTTCTAACTGTCATTCCCATTGATTTTGCCAGGCTTTTCTCCCTGTTCCAGCCTTGCTGTCATCCTGTAAGGGTTGGGTTTGCCAGGGGCCAGTTTCCCCTGCGTGCTGCTGTTGGGCACAGCGAAGTGGCCAGAAAGGCCCAGCCAGTGCCAGTGTCTGGGGCACAGCGCACAGCTGGCATCACCCTGGGTGTGTCACCAGCACCTCCCTCCCATCAGCACACTTCCCTTCCTCACAGAGCTCCTGGGGAGCCCAGGATGGGGATTTTGATGTTGAATCCAATTGTGCTTTCAGAAGCCCTTGCTGCAGCAGGCACATAATGGAGCCATTTGTGGGCTGCATAATATTAATTTCTTTCTTTTCTGCCAATTACTGCGATACATTTGCAAAAACGTTTTTCCAACACTCAGCCAGCTGTACAGGTGATTGAAAATATACACCAACTACATCAGGTGCAGTATTTTCCTGTCAGTCATCAACTAATGTATTCAGAGATGAATTCCCTTTTTCCTAGGCCAGCTTCAAGTCAGATTTAGTGACTGAAAACAACATTAGCCTTGTTGACTTTTATCAGAATCCCTGTTGCTGGTGGGGAGACACATGCCAGACTTTCCTGAACAGTGAGACTGATTACACTTTAAAATCACAAGAACTGAGGGGAGAGCAGGGCAGGGGCAGTGGCAGCAATTTCAATTGCTAGATTGGGCAGCAGTAGGGTCCAAGCCCTTTCCCCTGCTCCTGAGTTTGAGTCTGAATTTGAAATTCACCACTAATAGAGACAAGTCAGGTTCTGAAAACAGCTCTCCTCTCCCACCACAGCCTCCAACTACCCCATTGTGCCTTCAGACCACGAGAGAAATCCCAGTTAAAATCCTTTTCTTGGCTACTGCACCCTGTTTTCCTGATCCTTCATTTTGCAGGGCTTTCCCTGCACTTAAATTCATAACAATCCTTTTAAAAGCCCACAAACCCCAGGAATCTGCACTCTCAGACTGTCCCCAGCACGAGTGACTGACTGACCCCATCCCAGGGGCACAGGGCCTGAGTGTATAAACACATCCAGGGGCAAGATGAGAACTCAGGAGTCCTCATTCATGACCACCAGCCCTAGCATCATCCTATTTTTCTCCTTGATAAGCAAGACCACCTGGCTCTGCTCTCTGAAGGCAATACTTGCCTGCCCAGCAGTCAAAGCTGAGGTTCTGCTCAATAAGTCCCAGCCATATCACATTTTTGTGCCTCCAGCACGTGCCAGCTTCTGTTTCCTGTGCGCTGAGCCCTTCCTGGGCAATGCAGATTCAAATCAACACATATCCAGCTCTGAAAAAGAGAAACAAATTTATATTTGGCTCCTAATCAGTAGCTTTTCCATTTCATTTTCCAGCTCCTTGTAATCATCCTCTACACCATTTCAATCCCATCACATCCATCAATCTGCCCAGCCCAAAGCACGACAGTAGCACTCTCCTGTGTGCCCCCAAACGTGGTCTGTAATTGCAAATTGCAGCAGGCATCTCTCACCTGACCCATGCTCCCTTTTCCTTGCTAACCTCCTCATCCAAGAGTGGCTTGCTGTGAATTTATCTCTGGGAGAAGCTCTCCTCTGGCAGGTAGAGCTGTCACATGAGTCCTCATATGAAGGTAAACTGTAAAAAGAGAGAATTCTTCACTTTTAAACACAGGGAGCTGCCAAGAGGAGAAGCCTTCTCTCCAGTTGCACCCCTGATCCCCCAGTGCATACCTGGCCTGGTGCTGCCTCTTCACTCCTGAACCACAAACATTTTGATAGAATAATGTTTTGACAGGTGAGGCAGCAGATCCACATGCCTGTGGAGACCAAGGCAGGTCACTTTTACCCCAGCCTGCTTCAGGTAGTTCCAGATGCCAATTAGGGGTCAGGAAGACTTCTGCTTTGTCTTCTCCAAGATCCTGCAGTTATCAGCTGCAAGTCTCCAAGATCCTGCAAGTCCTCAGCTAACTCAGGTCTTCTGTTTTGACCCAAATACAAACTCTCTGCGGCAGAGGCACAGCCTGTGATCTCTCCAAGGAGGTACTTGGTGCTCTCAATGCTTGTTCAATGTTCAAGAAAGAAAATGTTCAGTAAAATGTTCAATGTTCAGTAAAGAAAAATCATCAGTGTTGTTGAGTCAGACCAGAAGTATCATCTTGGACAGTTCCCTGGGAGAAATAGGGGATCCAGAGGGTCTGATTCATATCTAAGTCTCAACTTCATGGCAGCCACCTTCACCCAGCAAAGGCCTGGGGATACACGTGGTCCCCACACTGGGCTCCTGAGGGTAGATTTAGTTGGATATTAAGAAGAAATCCATCCCTGTGAGGGTGGGCAGGCTCTGGCACAAGGTGCAGAGAAGCTGTGGCTGCCCCTGGATCCCTGGCAGTGTCCAAGGCCAGGTTGGACAGGGCTTGGAGCAGCCTGAGACAATGGAAGGTCCCTGCCCATGGCAGGGGTGGAATGAGTTGGGCTTTAAGGTCCCTTCCAACCCAAAGAGATCTGGGATTCTGGGATTCCTGAGGGATGGATTTCTTTGGTGCTGTGCTGAACCTCCTGCCATGGTTTTGCCCCTCTGAGGAGCACCTGCCACAGCCTGCTGGGGCAGAAGAGTTGTCTCTCACTGCACTTCTAAAGCATTAGGAGAGAAGTCAACTCACCCAACAACTTTAATACCCTCAGGCCTTGGCTGTGCCTGGACAGTCCCTCCTGCCACCAGAGTGCTCACCATGACACAGAGCAGATCTGGCTCTGCAGAGCACACAGTCTGCTGCCAGCAACAGGGTGTTGTGCTGCACACAAGTAATGAGAAAGCTGGGAATAGTGTGGAAGAGAAGAGGTTATTAGATAATAAATTATCAATGCAGCAAAAACTGCTCTGTACATATTTTTCCCCCCTTACAGCTTCCCTAATACCCTGGGAAAGTGACAATTACACAATTTAGGGAGGTTACCTTTATTAAATTCCTTTTTTATTGCTTTGCTTTTAATAGATGGTTGAGATAAAGCATCTGATTAGAGGAAGGTCACAAAATAAAATATTTAATACTCATGGAAAGAACAATTCATCCTCCCCTCTGCATGATGCAGCAGCAGCACAGAGGCAGAGGGTCCTGCTGGCAGCTCTCTCAAAGGCTGCTCTGCAGAGACCACGAGGGAGAGACTAGAAAAGCCCAAAGATTTTCAAAACTAATGTGGGAATGAGGGGGTAAGACTCACTTTTGCCAATATCAAATAATGGATACCAAGAGGTGTATTTTTCACTGGTTATACTCACTCCTGGGCTCTGACTTAAATATTACAGGCTGGAAAACATCCTCCTGTTCATCAGGAAAATCACATCCCCTCTGCTGGATGGGTGCTCCAGTCAGTGCCACTCCAGACACAAGCACCACTCCAATTCTGCAGGGAGCCCCACGACAGCAACACTGAAGCAGCTCCTCAGCCTCTGCAGCCCCCAGCAATGTGCTGCATATGCAAAGCCCTGTCTAAATTCTGATTTTCCATGAAGAAACTGACGCCTTGTGAAGGCTGACCTAGAACAGAGGCTGGACAGAGTTAAAGAATAAAGTAGGGATTTATCAGGAGGCCTCAATGGATCCACCTTGGGCAGCACAAGAGCCCAGCCAGGGCTGCACCCAAGATGAACCAAAATGTCACAAAATGGAAAACAGATCATGGGGTCTCACACTTTTATAAGTTTTTTTCTATTTGAATATTGGATCTAATTGTCTAATTACAGCTTCAGCCCATGAAGTTCCATCCTCCTTGTTTTTCTCTCTTCAGCCCACATTGTTTGTGCTCTTGGGCCTGAGATTTGGATCATTTGTCCTTGGTCCCAGCTGGAGAAGGAATTGTTTTGTCTCCCTGCTCTGTGAAGAGAGCTCACCATCCCCTGATATGAAGCCTAGACCCACACACTAAAGCAGCACAGAATCTGAAAAATATAAAAGCTAAAACCTGAGGCATCAAAACCCTCCCAAACTCAGCTTATTGCTCACCTCTTTGAGCACTGATGGCACACGAGGAGCTGATGAGCTGGGCTGAGCTCTCAGGTGCTCAGGGCAGGACCCTGGAGGTCACTTGCAGTGACACATTTCCTTGCTCCACACACAGCTGGAGCTTTGCTGAAAGTTTCCCTGTGGAACTGGGTCTCCATGCACCTTGGCACACACTGACTCCCTTGGCTCTCCCAGGCCAGGATTTCCTTGGACAGAGCAAGCCCAAGGAGTTCAGAGTGAGGATGGATGGTGGGTAATGTGTGCTTTGAAGAGACAGAGTGTTCTTGTACATCCAGAGGTAAGAGGCCAGTGCCCTGCACAGTGCCACTGTCCAGCCACAAGGATTAATAATAATGGTTTCCAAATGCTCCTGTGTGGCAGAGAGAAACTCCTTTCCATATACAACTTGTAGTGTGCTGTGAAGCAAGGAAAACAAAGTCTATGGATTGCTAACTCCACTGCAGGTGAGAAATAATAGCTGCCAGCTCTCAAAGCCACTGTCTAATTACTCCTTATTAACAGTCCTACGAGCCCAGCATGTACTTTTATTGCCCAAAGCCAAAAAAAAGAAATTAAATTTTAAAATCTGCATGCTAGGGTTCATTAGAAGTTAGGTCAAGGCTTGGCCTAAAAACTATGTAGGCACTTACCTTTGTCATGTGCAGCATCCAGGCCATGCCTGGATGGCCAAAAGCACAGGCAGCATTCCCAGCTGGGTGAGTGATGCAGGGAGTGATTTGCTGAAGGTTTGAACTGAACATCTTCAAACCTTCACTGCTATTTCTGTTCCTGGGGAAAGGGCTGTGTCTGCCCCTGTGTGTGTTACTGGGAGCACTGGGTGATCCTCCAGTTTGAGTCAAAAGCATTGCTGCATCACACAGCAAATGGCTGAGAGGAAATAAAGTTTCTTTTTTAGCAATGGACCCTGCATGGCTCAGCTGGATAAAATCAGCAGGCTGGTGATGGATGATGCTGGGAATCACTTCTGAGCTACAAATGTACCACAATGACAGAAATTAATAGAGTCCTCAGACTCAAAACACCAGGGCATGTGTTTTAATTTAGAAGGACTGAAAGTAAAAAATCATCTCACTGTCACATCTCCAGGTCAGCATTTGACTTATTAACTTCAGCTTTGGGCACAGGTAAAGGAACTAAGCCATGCTGTATGCAGCTGCCAGAGCTGCACAGGGGCTCTTTGGTTTTTAACATGTTCAGTACAGCACCATTGCTCGTGTGTCTGGAAGGGGCATCAGAAAAACTAACTTCACTTAATAATCAGGCTTAATCTCTTTAAGTTTGTTGAAGTCACTTTCCTACGGCCTTAGGCAAAAATCAGCCTTAGAAGCACTGAGAAGCTGTGCCATGGTAGTTAGATAATTTATTATTCCATAACTCTAGGTCCTAATCTAATTAGAGATTGTATCTAGGATTTGCTTCAACATCTATTTATTTTTCTATTTTTTCTTGAAAACATTCACAAAGAAATTAGGTTGCAAGTGGGGACATGGGGCATATCCTGCATCATTCCTGCTGGGCTCCCAGATTTAAGCTGAAATCCACATTTCATGACCAAGAAACAACAGAAACAAGACCCAGATTAACAAATCACTTGGAGAACTTTGGGAATTTTAGCAAAAAAACTTCCCACCTAGAGGGAAAACCCAGAGAAAATGTATCCAAACCCAAATTTGTCCTTCCCAGCCAACTCCAGCATCCCAATATTCCCTCCTCCTACCCAGCAGGTGAGTGCATCAGGTTTGACAGGTCATTTTCCCTGGCTCATGGCATGAGGACTGTGCTGTCCCCCAGGGCTGCAGGAATCCATCACTGCAGCATTTGGAAATGGTGCCTTGCTTGCTCCTCACCCTGGGGTGATCCTACAGACAAGACAAGATTGATTTGTTTAAAATAACTAGAGGTGCCTCTCAGAGCCTGTCAGGGACCTGAAATAAATACCTGAGGCGCAATAAAGTACAAATAGAAAGGAAAAAAAAAAAAAAAGAAGGAATCTCATGGCATATCTTAACATGGAATTGTTAGGACAGCGTGGGTATAAACCAAGCCCCTTCATTTGCTCCATAGAGAGCCCATAAACATTTATATTCTTTGTCTGCAAGTAGAAATAATGGCTTGGAAAGGTTTTGCACAAATTTTTTTGGAGCATCAGCCTTTTCTATGAGAATGTCTAAGAGATTGAGTTGGAAGTTCTGAAAAATAATAATTCCAGCTTCTTCTGCCCCATGTTTTCCAAAAGAAAAGTTCCAATGTAATGCTAAAATGGTCAATGACTTCAGCATCAGCACATGTGAAGGAAAGCTGGACTCCTTTTTGTGGCCATGCAGTCCTGAAAGCCTTTCTACTCAAATTATTGCTACATTTTTAAGAAAAATAAGTTTAAGAAAAGACACTTAGAGGAGGACAGTGGCTTCATTGACCACCAGATCCCTCAGTGCATTCATTCATTGCCTCCCCCCTTGGAAAGCAGTTGCATGTTCAGCAAGCCTCCAGTGCCTTTCTCCTGCAGGCCTTGGGAGGAGTTTTCAGGTTCTTGGGAGGGGGAGACAATAAACCTTTTCCTTCACCCACTCTTCTCTCTCCACTGTCAGGAAGGTCATTGAGGGTGCCAAAAACTTCTGACTCTTACAGTGAGCCCAGAGGAGGCACCAGGGGGATCAGAGGGATGGAGCAGCTCTGCTGTGAGGAGAGGCTGGGAGAGCTGGGGTTGTTCAGCCTGGACAAGAAAAGGCTTTGGGGTGACCTAAATGTGGCCTTCCAGTGCCTGAAGGAGCTACAAGGAAGATGGAGAGAAACTACTTACAAGGGCCTGGAGTGACAGGACAAAGGGAAATGGCTTCAAATTGACAGAGGGGAGGGTTAGATTGGGTATTAGGAAGGAATTCCTCCCTGTGAGGGTGGGCAGGCCCTGGCACAGGGTGCCCAGAGCAGCTGTGGCTACCCCTGGATCCCTGGAAATGTCCAAGGCCAGGCTGGACAGGGCTTGGAGAAACCTGGGATACTGGAAGGTGTCCCTGCCCATAGAATGAGGTGAGCTTTAAAGTCCCTTCCAGCACAAACTATTTGTGATTTTATGGTTCTAATTCCACAGCATGCTCCTCAAGGGACACTGAGAGCATGATGGCCATACATGAACCCTTGAATCCCTGGGTTTCCTCTCCCACAGCATCCTGAGCAAGGAAGAATCAGGCCCTGGAAGGAGGTGGTGGCAGCACTTTCCAGAAAGGAGCAGGTAACCTGCATCTCCTTGGATAGCCATTGCAAATTGTCCCTCATGCCCTTGTCCCTCCTGCAGAGCACAGCCACAGGAAGATGTGCTGCACCCGAGTTTGCCTCTCTCTCCATGGACTCCCCTTTCCCCAGCCTCCACAGGGGAGGACACATCCCATTTTCTGCACTGGCTGTCAGCAGGGTGCTGTCCACCTGAGTAACCATGAAAAGTGAAGCAGAAACTCATCTGCTGTGTGCCAGGGCCTTTGGCCTCCCTCGCTCTCGCTGCTGAATTTCAGCCTGCTGGGACCTGCTGGGACACCGCTGGTGCTCCAGAGCCCAGGAGCTCTGGTTATGGCACCTGTGATCCCTCTGGATTGTTAGTGGTTACCAAAGTTATACCCACAGTGTTTACAAGCTGGCATAAATTAGAAACTGGGAGCAGAAACCTCTAAGAAAGGTCCCTGGCTCTGTTTTCTCACCATCTCTGACCACGTGCCTCTTGCTGGCCATGGCTATAAGTGCACTCCTAGCATCTTACATGTTTCTTTTTAAAGGAATAGCTAAATCTGCACTTTCACGGGTCAAAAGTGTTGTTTTCCATGAACACATTTAGGTCTATTCATAACTATTGATGCACAGTTGTGCACTTTAAATTAACCCTGGGTTTAACTGGGACTTGCAACCAGATTTCTTCAGCAACACTTTACCCTATAGATAGGACAGACCCAGGGAAGAGTAGTAGTTTGGGCTGTTAGCAGGACTGAAACAATGAGAAATTCTCTGTAAATCTGCTGTGAGAGTTCAGCTGACTTACAACTAATCACTGCATTTCATTTTGCCATGGGAGTCACATTAATTATCACAAAATCAGAAAAGGCTTCATCCACCCTCCTCTGTGTCACCAGGAAAAATAATTAAAACTTATTATCTTCTATATTCTTCACTGGCTCTCTTCAAAATCTCATAACAGCCAGAAATCTAGATCAAAAAATATGACACTTTTCAATTTCCCTTGATTTAATTTCCTCAAGCTGACTAATTCAATTGCAATATTTGCCTGGTACCTTGAGTTCTGCTTTCTCACTCTCTTCCCATTGCTGAAACCTGTTCCCTGGTTCTGCTCCCTAAGCTTAAATCTACACAGATGTTTCCAAATTTATATTTGTTAGAGATTAATTACCATCATTCCCCAGTGGATCATTCCATGGGGATCAGATATGCCGTTTGCCATCGGAGATGGATCACACACACACATCATGTGGTTATCTAAGAGAGCCTGGACAATCAGGTAACTCAAAAAGGATAAATTGTTTAAAGTGAGACAGATTAAAAGTGAAGTCTGGATTATTTTCTTTTTTAAGCTTCCATGTGATATGAGCCTGGAAGATCAAGTTGGCAAGCAAAGCTACTGGAGCATCATTAGAATTCAGCTTCAACACCAAGAACTCAAACAACATCAAGGTGAGGCAATATTTTCAATGCCCACAGATTAAAAAGCTTTGAATGGATCTCAGACTTTTCCCTTTTTTTATGCTTTTGGGTTTAGAAATAATTTTAGAGAATAGTTGCAGCATTGAACATATAACTCAAAATTAAGTAAAAATAGGGAAGGGAGATATGTTTTATATTTTGTGGCTATCCATTCCTCTCTCTCTGCAAGTTCCTTTCACCAAGCCAGAGGCCTTGGGATGGGAATCTCAGCAGCACATCACCCCATGCCCTCCTGCAGCCCCTGCACCCCTCCACCTCCCAGCAGAGGCAACCCCAGCAAAGCCTTTTCCTTACCTAAGCTTTATTTATAGCAAAGCTTTTGGGATGAATGTCACAGATCTTAGTAATTTTCAAGCTGGAGGTGAGTCCTCCTGTGTGCCAAGCTCTCTATATGTGCATCTATTTCATCTTCCAGGACTTTACAGTAGACTTTTAAAGGTAAGAGTCACGGATCTTAAATATCTTTGGAGATTTATAGCAAAAAAAAAAAAAACCTTTAGATACAGGATGCTCTCCTGACAAGTAGCAGTCACCAAAGATCCTGCAGTAATTTTCTCAAGGCCAGAAGGATTTAATGTCTTTACGTGCAGGAATGGCAATGGAGACAGAAAGGTATAAAGTGCAAATCTGTCTGCCAGCATTTCAGTATCCCCCAGCCACACCTCAAACGTGCCCCAGCATGGTTTGTTCAGCACATTGCAGCCCCCACTCCAGGTGCTGCTGAGCCCTGACCCTCTGGTGCTGCTGCAGGGCTCTCAGGGCTTCTCCTCTGCCCTGTCAGAGGAGACATAGGTAAAATCTGTAAATTCTAATGGTGCTTTGCCCTGGGTTTGCTCCCAGTGCAGGCCATCACACCCCTCTATTCCTGAGCTCAGGGCACTGGGGACTGGGCATTCCTTGTGGACAAATCTCACCAAAACCTGGGCTGAAGGAGCACACAGTCAGGATGAAGGTGACATGGCTGAGGGTGGCATGTCTCAGTGTGTCCTGTGTGCTGGCATGGCAAGCCTTGTGGCAACAACTTCATCAGTATAAATAGGAGAGGTCTGTCCATCAAAGGTGAGAGCAGAGAGCAGGGGAGGAAAGGTTTCGAGGGGCAAATGAATGGAAAATTCTGTGCTATTGGCCCCATTCCAAACAGAACATCCTTGTGCCATGGAAATTAGGATTCTTTAGTTATTCCAATTGGCTTCTGAGTATGGGCAAGTTGGAAATCACATAGAATTACATTCATTATCATTTTGCTTACAGAGCCAGCCAATCTGTGAGCTTAGACTGGGCCTTGCAGAGAGCTACCAGTGCTTAGACCCAGACCTTTCAAATCCTGCCTAGCTTGAGCAGGGCACAGGTCTGGCAGCTTGGTGCTGGCTTTAGCAGTGGCTCAGGAGACAGGAGCCCATGCACACAACCCTCACTGTGTCTCCACAGCTCCCTGCATGCCCAGCTTCAAAAGCTGCAGATTCTGGCTCTGGCTGTGCCCCTGGAGCAGCATGGCAGCCCTGGCAGGATCCAGAGCCAGGGTGGCTGCCTGAGCTCCCAGCTGCAGCCACAGGTCAGCACAGCAGCCCTGTACCGCAATTGCTTCTCGAGTGGGGTGATGAATCAGCACTCTTTGGCTCCATTATCAGAAGGCTTATGTTATTTATTAAAATGACTCCATTGTTCAGAAGGCTTTTGGGCTATAGGTGCCCATGTTCAGAGCTAACATGCTTTTTCCTTCATGGTCAGTGCAAGACTCTTGGAATGCTTAGAATTCCAAGACAAGAATTGTTCACCTCATAGGTTAGGAAAGAGAGACAATTCTCATCTCCGCTGTGGGAGACAAAACAGCCCAGGCAGCTATGCCCTTGATACCACACACACAGAGATTTGTTTTTACAGAAATCTGCTCAGAAGTGAGCTTTTCCCATGGAAGGAAAAAAACTCAGCAAGTTTCCATCTAAGAAACTTATAAAATGTCTGCTACAGACCTGACTCTGACGTGAGGACTTTCCAGAGTAAACATTCCCCGTGGTGGAATCCAGGCTGGATGGAACGGGAGCGGATGGAAGGTTTACACTGCAGAAATGGAGCCTTTTCTTCCCAGCTGCAGCTCTTTCACTCTTGCTAGATGCTTGGTGAAGGACTGGCCACAGAATCTGGACCTTTTCTTTGCCCTGAATAGAAATGTAAAATTTTTTATTAATTTTTTTTCCTTTGTTAAATTATTAAATATCTTTCCAAAGAGAAGAAAAATAACCTCATCAACTGCTGTTTATCTCCAGTTTTGGCTTATGATTTCTCTTCCCTCTGCCTTTTCTGTATTTTGAATTAAAATGTTATTTCAAACTAAAAATATCAAAACCTGTCATTTGAATCCCATCAATTTCCAAATCATTGCCTTTTTTTTTTCCCTGAAAACTTAAACTGTCAAATCAATACCAGCTCTGTATGCTGCACCTGCAAAAAACCACAATATCTTCAAAAAACCATTTTGCAACGTACATCTTTTGGAAAGAAACACTCAGATGAGTTCCAGACACAGGGGCCAGGCTGGGGCAGGGACAGGATGGGGTCCAGTGGGTTCCTACAAAGCAAAAGAGCTGCAAATGATGTAAAGAATTGGCTTGTGGTACTTCTCTTTCTAGCCAGTCTTGTAGGAATTAACTGATATGGTAATAATTGGTTATTTGATCATCATCCTTGCATGGTTTGGAATGTTTTGGGTAGGAAGAAACCCTAAAGCTCATCCAGTTCCAACACCTTCCACTCGACCAGGTTGCTCAGAGTACCAGAAAAGCTCCTACATAAGGATAAGGCCCTTCCTGCAAGAAGGAATGATTAATGGGAGGAGATATTTTCCAACATGATCCAATGTTTAGCACCCATATAGGGGTTGCTCATGCATCTCAGGGTGGGGACAAGAACATATTGTTTGGTTAGATTTTGTTTCCAAATGCCCTTCAGTTCAAACAATTCAGTTTTTTGAAACTGAAGTTATCTGAGCAATGCTCCTTTCTGTCAATCACCAGTAAGAAATTATGAAATGACATGCTCTTCTCTCAAACTTTCCATTAAGGATTTATTTTCAGAATTGAGAAATTTTAGTTTCAGTTCTGTTGTTCATCTTCGATTTTTTTTTTCCCCAGTTTATGACAATTCTATTGTAACTTATAACACATTACTGTGACTGACAAGCTCTACCATGATGGAATGCACAAATCAAAACAATCCTGAATTTATATTTAAAAAATATCAGGGACAACAGACACCAAATACTTGTTCTGTAGAACAAAACATCTCCTGTTTGTTCCAAAGAAGTGAGTTAAAACAAGTTGACACACAGATCAAAGTGTTGCCTACTTGAAAACTGTCAAACCCTTTCATTGTAAACTAGATGGGAAGTACTTTGAAACAAAGGGAAAAACCTGATATTTCATTCAGCAAGCCAAATCCCAGCCATCCCTAAGGCAGGGAAGAAAAACATCAGTGTGATTTTCTTAGCAGGTTGTCATTGTACACCATGATCAGTTCAATCTGTTCATCCCTATTAACACGGTCTCACAAAAAGATGGTAAAACAAGACAAAGGTAAAAGTAAATTTAAAGTGTCACCGTTCCAAAGTGAAAATTCTCCTGGTTTATTTTAGAGGCAAGGAAAGTCAAGATAATTGAGAATAACATTTGCTGCCCTGGCTCTGTCCCCCAGGCGTTGTGGATGGTGGGATAACCCAGGACACTCATCCCAGGTGCTGGAGCCTGTCAGGGCACAGCAGAGGTGTTGAGGCACATCAGGGAGTTTCTACCCACTCCAGCATAAAATCTTCTCACCTTCAGACCTACCTGACTTGGAATATTCAAAAAAATATTCCACATATATTTTCATATACTAAATTAAAAAATATATTTCCATATGCTAAATAAACCACAGAAAATCATGTAGTGATGGTGGACCACAGACAGGTCAGTTGTAGAAACTGATTCAAAAGGCTAAGGACTGTGTAAATGAGTGGGAAATACACCTGGGAAATAAAATTAAAAATAGATTCATTTGTATATTGCTGTAGAGCTAGTAAGAAACCTAAATCATAACACTGAGACCCAAAAAATTAAGTCAAATTAATAATAATTTTATGACCAGGAGAAGAGCTCCTCCATCATTCAGCAGAGCTGTTCACAGCTGTCACTGCAGAGGGTAATGCTTCCCAATAAAAATGATGGATTCATTTGTCGAGATATTTCGGTGGTTACTTGTTACAGAAAGGTAAGAATTCAGACTACAAAGGGAAAGCAATAGTCCAGAAGACATTTATATAAATTACATGTTTTCAAATCAGCTGGGGCTGCTGAGATTCACTGCCAGGTACTTGGAAGTGGTGGAGACAATCTGAGGGCTGTTAGCACTTATTTTTGAAAACTCAGGAACTGTGACGAGTCCCAGAAGAGCAGAGAACAGCAAACATGGCAGGAAATTACAGGCCAGGCAGCTTAACTTCAATTCCCAGAAAAAATATTGCAACAAATCATCACACAAACACTTTCTAAGCACCAGAAAGATAAAAAGGCAGTGAGGGACAGCCAACACGGATTTGTCAAGAACAAATATCAAGCCAATCTCATATTTTTCCATGACAGGGCAGCAGGACTCAGGGAGAGGCAGCCACTGTTGTATACAAGGGCCACGACAAGGCCTTTGGCATCATTTTACACGACACTGCTTTAAGCAAGCCACAGAATTGTGATGAGGTGACATTGTCAAGGTGCAGAGGTGGAAAACACGCTCAGAGAGCAGCTCCCACTGGCGTGTGGTCACACTGCAGGGACACATCTGTATGCACGGCATGAGGATTCATCCTGGGCCACTGGGAGCACTGTCTGACCTGGGCAAAATGCTGGGGAAAATAAGGATGGACAGGGAAACTGGGAGGAAAGAAAAAGGAGCTGGGATTCAGTTTAAAGGAGAGAAGTTGTAGAGGTAAATTAGGGTAAATCCTCATGTTGGGAGCACTGCAGCCTCAGACTGAGAGATGGAGAGATCATCCTCCACTCCTGCGAAGGGTGAAGTGAGGATGAAATGTTTGAATTGCAGCAAGGTACAGTGAGGGCCACAGCCAAAAGAAACTGTTGAATTTGAGGGGTAGTAGAGGGCCAGAAGTGGCTGTCCAGAAAGCACAAGAAACATCCATCACTGAAGTTCTTGGAAAAGGCCAGGCAAGCAGACAAGGGGATGATACCAGATAAAATACTTCCTCACCAGAGGGGCAGGCACTGATCTCTGCTCTCTGGTTACCAGGGAATAGGACCCCAGCAAGGACATGGAGCTGTGCCAGAGAGGGTCAGACTAGGTTCAGGAAGATCTGGAGATCAAGAAAGGCTCTTCCCCAGAGGGTGCTGGCACTGCCCAGGCTCCCCAGGGAATGGGCACGGCCCCGAGGCTGCCAGAGCTCCAGGAGCTCCAGGACAGCGCTGCCAGGGATGGACAGGGTGGGGTTGTTGGGGTGTCTGTGCAGGGCCAGGGGCTGGGCTGGCTGATCCTGGGGGTCCTTCCCAACTCAGGATGTTCTATGATCCTATGAAAATGACTCCCTTCCTGAATTTGTCTCCCCTGCACCCAGCACTGCCTGCCCAGAAAGGTGTTTCCCATACACTACATGTCAGGAGGATGCTGTTTGTCCTATTTTTCTATTATTCTTTATCAGTTTTTATTATTCTTCAAGGAAAAAGAACCATCTTGTAGAGAAGCCCCACACTCACCACTATTAGTGACCTGTGAACAGGATGATTAATTCTTTCTTATGGGCTCTGCTGTGTAGAGAGATCCATCCTGGTATATAATAAAGATGGTACTAAACAGAAAGTAAAATAAACTCCCATAACAGCCACAACAATGAGTCCATTTGCAAAGAAAAACAGCACACTGGTGTTTTCCAACAACAACAACCTCCCCCCAAAAAAAATCTTGGAGCCAGTAATGAGGTATTTGTCAGTTCACGCAGAGTGAAAGCTGCCAGTTTTCCTTCACAGTGATTTATCTAAAATATCACCTGCAGCTCGTGCCTGCAGAGGAATAGAAGGGGTTTTGATACAGCATAGGAGCCAGGCACACTCACACATCTGGGATAGACAGGGGATCAGGGCAGCAGCCACCCCTAGGTAGAAAATTAAAGGAGCAGAGAAAGGGAAGGAATTGGGATCCCCCTGCTCCTCTGGACAGCAGCAGCATCAAACCAGCAGCATCAATCCCAAACATACAAAACTCTGCAGTTTCATTAATGGCACAGTGCTGTAAATCTCAGGATCAAAGGCATGAACCCATCATCTACTTGTGCCAGGCCAGGAATAAATTCACCCCCTGAGAAAATATTAATCAGCTGGCCAGGTACACTGAGTGCTGTACTGAGACACAGCCTCCAAAAACAGCACGTCCAGGAACAGAACACCAACTAAAGTGAATTAATGCTCTTTTCTTTTCCTTCTTTTTTTTTCCTTTTTTTTTTTTTTTTTTTTTTTTTCTCAACTGCTCAATCTGTTCAATTTTACAAAGTGCAACTCCCAGCATGGAACATTTTCCTGCATTCTGGGACTTCATGATGCATCTCTTCCTCACCCCACACTCCACATCAACTCCATTTCCTTAAAATAAGCTTTTCCCTCAGCCAGGACTCCTGGAGAGAGGCAAGTAAGGATGAGACAATGCTACCTATTCACTTCACTCCTTTTGTCCCAAAACAAAGACACAACCACAGCAGTAGAGCAGAGTCAGGAGCAAACACAAAAGAAAGGATCTGTTTATTTCAGCCCTGTGTATGGGTGTGAAAAATATTGGGGCTTTGTCAAGCTTTCACCTTCTGCTGCTATCCCCCAGGGAGCTGCATTCCCTGAGAAACGTGGGCCATGCCTTTATATCACACTGCCCAAAGACCCTAAATTTCTGATCTGCATCAGCAGAACTACCTTCATTTGTGACCTTGGGACAGGTATTGCCCTGGAAACAAAATTTTAGCTGAGCAAGTGCTAATACAGAGCGAGAATTTGGGGTGGCTCCAGATTTCCACCAGCAGAGTGCCCTGTCTGACCCAAGGGCTGGTAGCAGGTCCATGGTTTTGGCCCTTATCTCTACTTTCTCCTATTTATTTTATACTTCTCTTCTTCACAGAAAGAGTGATAACGTTCTGGAATGTTCTGCCCAGGGAGGTGGTGGAGTCACCATCCCTGGGTGTGTTTAACAAAGCCTGGATGTGGCACTGGGTGCCAGGGTTTAGCTGAGGTGTTGGGTCTGGGTTGGACTCAATGGTCTTGAAGGTCTCTTCCAACCTTGTGATTCTGTGATTCTGTCCATCCATTAAAGTCCCCGCAGCCTTGCACTCAGTGAATCACTAATTCCAGGCACCTGTGGGTCGATTTTTTCCTCCTGTACTAAAACCACTCTGGTTTCTGCTCTCAGCCACCCTGTCAGCAATCCCAACCCCCTGCCCCGAGCTCCCAGTGGGATGCCCAGGATCCCAGTGCAGAGATAAGGCTGCAGTCCGGCTCTGGGAATGCAAACCAGATGTAAAATGCAGCCTGGAAGGCAAGGCAAGGAGGAATTGGAATTGGCACAGGTGAGAATGGCTCCATGTGAAGCCAGGCAGAGGAGACCCGAGCCCAGAGGAAAGGATTATGCCCCTGCTGGGGTTTATCTCCACTCCCCCACAGCTCACCGAGCTCCTCTTGGAGTGACTGCCTAGAGCTTATGCTGGGAAGAATTTATGCTGTTGGTTGCATTGCATATTAATAATTTAAATAGATAGGACAGTATATCAGACATATTGAAAAATCTTGCCATACTTTTTATAGTTTAAATGCAAGGACTCTGAAAAAGAGTTAATACCTAAAATACTTTGCCATTACATCCATTTTTAATTATCAAGAACACCAGGCAAAGTTTACGATATATTTAACAGAGTTTTATGTTTTGTCACAAGCACCTGAATTACTGGTGTGCCACACATTTTATTGAGCATAGCATTTCATGAGAACAATACTTTAGGGATATAATTCTACTAGAGTTAAATTGTTAAGGCAGAGGGAGGAGCCTCCAGCAGCAATTCCTGAAGAGGCAAGGAGGGGGGTGAGAGCAAGATCAGTTCTGCTCTTCTCTTGGTGTTTTGGGGAGCTAAGACCAAAATATCCCAGCTCCTTTTCTGTGGGAAGGAAAGGAGATGGGAAGGCAGACATCATCTTGGTTTTTACCTTGCTGCTGAAGAGATGCCTCCAAAAGGGCTGCCAGTGCTTCCTCTGATTGAGAAAGGGATTGAGGGAGGGATTTCCCAGCTTTAAGAGCTCTGTGACTACACCTGGAGCAGGCAGAGCTCCACACCTTGGGGAGCATCACCAGGTGTGCCACATCCCCTCTCACCCTTTGGCCTCCCAGCCCTCGAGCAGGACTGATCATTGCTACACCAAATTCAGACATGTGCAGCCTCAGATGAGGCAAAGAGCCAGAAACAACCGAAGAATCAGTGAGAGTGCCTCTGAAGGAACCAAAAAAGAGTGCTGGACCAGCTCTCAGCTCCTTCCTCCCTCCAGTTCCGCACCTACACAGAATCATCTGGCCAAACATCACCTGCAGGTCACGGGCAGGAAGGGCACAAGGAAGGAGAAACACTTTGTGCCAGGCAGAGCCAGTGAGGCTCAAACCCAGTCCTTTCTCAGTTACTCGGGGTCACTTTGGCACAACATCCTTGACAAAAGCCCCAGAGGCACCAAGGCTGCCCTTCCACACTGGCTTTTCCCTGTTGTTCCTTTTTATTGCCAAATAGACTGGCTCTGCTGGCCACAGTTATTTTTCCTCCACAACTAAAGTTTGATGAAGCTGCCCTGGGGAGTGATTTTGGAAGCAGCTGCAATGTTTATTATCAGTGTGGGCAGGTTTTTATTCCTTGAACAGCCATCTATCACGCCCCATTTGATTAGTTGCTGTTTCTCACTGTCTATCCTCAGAAAGGCTGGAAACTTTTCTTTTCTGTCCTGGAATGGGAGAAAAGATGGCAGTTCCAGCTCTGGATAGCAGGGACCAGAGCAGCTCCATCCTGCACCAGGACTGCTGCAGTCAGTGGTTTGTACCAATTCTGGGGATATTATTTTCATTCTTTTCATTCCGTCCCTATCAGGGTTGGGTTGATTTACACAGAAGTGTTTCAAATCAGCAAAAATCACTGGTCTCAATCCCATTTCTGTTTGTACTTTCGAGTGGCTGCAGAGCAGAAACTTTTATTCTTATCACTGGGAAACCATTAAAACATGAACTGCGATTAAGTTTAGCCTTTACTTTCAATTCACTACTCATCTGTATGCATTTGGGCAAATACAGATACCTGCATTCATTCACAGTCTGCTTTTTCCAATTTTTTGCCATGTTAAACAATGTTAAGTGATCCCTTTACTATTTACTAAATGATAGTTTATTTTCCACTTGTGTCAAACTGTACTTGGACAACTGGAACTGAATATAAATGCACAAATCAGCATTTCAAACAGCTTTCTACGAATTACAAGTTCTTCATGTGTGCTAGGCAACAAAAATATTGTTATTAAAACATGCTTTGTATTTCAATCTGATTTACAACACAAAAGAAGAACTACATGTGATCAATAAAATTGAATTGTTTGTTTCCAATAACTGGGGCCAAAACCTTGGAGATGTTAGAGCTAATTGAATGAAAATCAGGTGCAAGAAGATAATATCTGAGGCAGCAGAAAGAAAGCCACTTTCCTGAACTGCTTTTGGGTTTTGTTTTCACCAAATTTGAATTAATTAGTTTTTGAGCTTTATTACGGGATGAAACTGCTTTAAACAAAATATTCTTTCTGCAGTTCCCGAAAACAGCAGCTTTTACAGTGGAGGCAGCCCTTCAGCAAGGTCAGTGCAAGTGTTTAGGCAGATTTAATCCATCCTTTCAGTGGGTTGAAGAATAGGAAAGCTTCAGCAGTAAATGTCTTGCTTTAGCATTTTCATTTATTGTAAGTCTTCTAAATACATTAAATTAAGATCTTAATATAGATGGTGACAATCTCACACTTAATTTTATAGTTTAAAATATCTGATTATTTTCAAGTTATCCATTTTTATTGGCCACACATCCAATAAAGAATTCTTTGCAGGCAGAACATAAATCAGCTCCCAGGACAAGAAAATTAACACCCACAGGTAGGGACAGGGAGTGTTCATCCACCACATCAACCAGGGCAGCCTCACCTGAGCCAAAAGAGGACACACAGGTGCAAACACTCCTGAAAATTTAACATATGAGAACAACAGTGCCCCGATCTCTGCACACCTTGGTTCTTCTGCATCCCACAGGATGAGAGGATTGTGGCTGCCCCTGGATCCCTGGCAGTGCCCAAGACCAGGTTGGACAGGGCTTGGAGCAGTCTGGGACAGTGGAAGGTGTCCCTGCCATGGCAGGGGTGGAACCAGATGAGTTTTAAGGTTGCTTTCCAACCAAACCATTCTGATTCCACGGAGCTGGATGGATACTGAGGACCAGGCAGCCCCTTACCCTTCATCCAGCAGCCAGTTTGGATGGTGATCCAGCTTCTTGCACTTTAAAGGTGACAAAAGCTCTCATCTATTTCCAAGCTGTGGGTAGAGGTTGGAGACACTTCAGTGTGTTACTTTAAGCAAAAGTGTTGAATTTGGATTGCCTTTTTACCAGATCACCATGATCTACCAGAAAAATAATTTTCACCCACATCATGGTGTTTGAACTGCTACAAAAATTAGGAAACAAGTTCCATGAAAGGCAGAGCCTTCCTTCAGTCTGTGTTGCAGAAGTCAATGAAAGTCTGTACACAGTACTGGAGATGTGAAGGGTGACCTAAGAATCAATGCTGATATTGGCTCCAAAGAGGAAATGGAGCCGACAGGGCAGCAAATTGATTTGGACATGAGTAATTACTTAAGTTATTAGTGTCCTTGTCTGTACCTCTGCCTAAAGCAGAGATGACAGGGAGCTCAGGAGGAGCCTGCGAGCAGGACAGCCAGAGCATGCACATCCTGGCACCACTTCACTGCCAAAGGACCCTGCCAACTTCAGCTTTGTGGTGGTCCTGTTTGTGCACATCCCTCCTTGCACGTGAGCCCAGTTCCTGAGTTGTGTGGAGCAGCAATTCCTTGCAAAAGGAAAACGGGATGTGTTGGGAAAAGCCTGAAGGATGTGAGATGCAGAAAGGAGGGGACAGACTTTGAGAGGCACAGTGTGAGCAGGGAGATGAAGGCAATAGGTACAAAATGCACAGGTGCAGGGGAGCAGCCTCCCAGCCTCTTTTTGTGTGATTACATTTATAGAAATCACACACACACACCAAAACCCCACGGTTCTGCACCACTGCTAATGCCACACAGCTTGGGAACTAGCATTGCCTAGGCATAGAAATTAATTGATGATGAGTTTAGTGGCCCCTCCCCACGTTTATCCAGCCCCTGGGGCAGCAAGAGGAATCCTTTGGGCTTTGTGCCCCAAGCTCCACCAGCACAGCCTGCACCTTGTGCTCTCACCAGAGCCCAGCAGTGCTGAACTCCTTCCTGCAGAGCAGGTTCCACTGAATTTGGGGACACTGAGGCGCTGCTGAGGTGGCCACATTCCAAACACATCACTGCCAGCACAGAGCATCCATCCCCAGCTCCACCTCAAAGGAATAGTGCGTGGTGCAGGGAGAATGAGATCATCCAAATGCATCCATGCAGCCAGAAGAGAAACAACAGCAAAACAACTCAAAACACAGGGTATGTCTTCAAAACATTGGCCAGGAGGCATTTGGTGGGAAATGTAGGCCAGCTCCCACATGAGAGGCATGCATTTTTCATGACCATCCCCAACCTTGATATTTCTAACCTTCAAACATAAGTAAAGAGGGGTTTCCCCTCCTCTCCTCCCACCAGCTGCAGCTTGGCCCTGCTGTAACAGGAGCAGCTCATGGTGGGTAGAGAAGGAAAGGAGTCACCCAGGAGTCCCTCGCTCTCTTAAAAGCCCAGCTTGATCCTAGAAAAAAAATCAGGAAGAATCTGAGTCCTCCTTGAAGTGGAAAAACAGAAATAATACACCCCATGAAGTAATAAAACACTGTTTAGAAATGAACAAGTGAGCAACAGGAGGAGGAATTTATCTTAAAAGATGCTTTCTTATTTGAACCCATCAAAAAGGAAACTCCCCACCTGCCCCAGCCTCACAGCCCACCTGTCTTGGGCAGACAATGCAGGAAACATCAATAAATGGGTATTCCTGGCTGCCTGTGTTTCATCTCTATATTCACCACCTCCTTCTGTGCAGACAAGAATGGAGATGCAGGAAGCCTCAGGATAAAGAAATGCAAAAAAGGAACCCCCTCAGTCCTGGTAGGAAACAGCCATGTTTATTTTTTTATGAGGATTGCAGCAGAGGAGGAAGCCAGCTAACAGCAGCCTGTGAGCTAACCAGGGGCAGTCGGGTCATGCACACTCTGATCTCTGCTCGCTGTGTTTCACAGCTGCTGACACCTCACAGAGGTGCTGCTTCACACTCAGGTCACCTCCCCAGTCCCAGAGAGCACCTCTGGCACTGCTGCAGTCCCCTCCTGCAGCTGGAGCCAGCCATGCCCATTGTCACCTCTGATGCCCATTGTCACCTCTAGCTGGTGCTGCTGGCTGCCCAGCCCAGGGCACAGCTCCAGGCCTCCTCCTTCTCCTCCTCCCCAAAGCCAGGTGAGTGCTGAGGAAAGAGCACTCCCCAAGGGGCTCTCAGGAGGGAGTTCACTCAGGTTCAATCTTCAAAGCAAAAGAGCAGCTCATAAAAAGCACATAAGCACATGGGGTTTCTTCTCTCCTCCAAAGAGTAAATGATGGATGGTGAAGCACTTTCTGTCTTCTGACCTTGCCTACATCCACTGTCTTCAGAACAAGGGCAGCATCCCCAAGTGTCCCACACCAGAAGAACAAGTTGTGATCCTCATCAGAGGATGAGCTGCACCTGAGCTCCCACAAAAACACCCAGAGCCTGCTCTGTACCACAGGAACCGCCCCAGACCCTGCTCTGTACCACAGGGATATCCCCAGAGCCTGCTCTGTACCACAGGAACCGCCCCAGACCCTGCTCTGTACCACAGGGATATCCCCAGAGCCTGCTCTGTACCACAGCAACACACCAGAGCCTGCTCTGTACAACAGCAACACCCAGAGCCTGCTCTGTACCACAGGAACAGCCCCAGACCCTGCTCTGTACCACAGGAACAGCCCCAGACCCTGCTCTGTACCACAGGGATATCCCCAGAGCCTGCTCTGTACCACAGGAACATCCCCAGAGCCTGCTCTGTACCACAGGAACATCCCCAGAGCCTGCTCTGTACCACAGGAACAGCCCTAGAGCCTGCTCTGTACCACAGGAACAGCCCCAGACCCTGCTCTGTACCACAGGGATATCCCCAGAGCCTGCTCTGTACCACAGGAACAGCCTCAGAGCCTGCTCTGTACCACAGGAACAGCCCCAGAGCCTGCTCTGTACCACAGGAACACCCATAAGTCCCAGCACAAGCCCTGTCAAGGAAAAGTCTCACACTGATATCAAGTTTGTCTCACACAATTTGTACCAAACTATGATTTTTTGGCTCTTCTGGACCAAAGAGTTCATCCTGGGGAGCTGCACTTAAAGAGTCCCCCTGCAACTGAGGGCAATTTGAGTGCAAAAGAAAACATTTCTTTAAGGAAGCACTGATCTTTCTGAAGTTTGCAGGATCACTTATCCCCATTTCTGGGCAGGACAGGGAGATCTCCTCTGTGTCTAAGTGCCAAATAAAGGCTGAGATCTCTGCCCTCTAAAGAGACTCCTCCCATTTACAAACCTTATTCTAACTTTGCATTTGAATTCCTTTGAATTCAAATTTGAATACAGCAGCCCCCAGGCACCTGAACACAGAACCATTTCAACATTCCTTCCCAGAGCTCCAACTCACAGATCTATTTCCCCACTCCCACACACAGCCCTGATGAGGTGCACGAGCAGCACATCACTCCTTTGGCACATACAGGTATTAATGTTTGCCTCCTCCATCTGGGACACGTGCAAATACCCTGCACCTGCCCAGGAGAGCTGCAGGACTGCTTTTTTCTACGCTCCTGGATTCATGATCCTGGATTCATGCAGCAATGGGAGTCACAGTGCAAGGCAGCTCTCCTGGGGCCTCTTAAATACATAAGAGGAAGAAATTTTCCTCACATCAGCTTGATATCAAAGGCCAAAGGCTAGTGCTGCCATGCCTGGCTGCCAGCTGGGGATGAAAGCCTCAAATTGATGCTGAAGATCCTTTTGTGTGGAGATCTGGGCTATGTTCTGACTTCACTAAGTTCTGATTCTGAACACTAAGTTCTGACTTCATCACAGCCATGGCTGGGGACAGCCCAGGCACAATTTATCCCAACCCCCTCCTACTTCCCAGGGCAGGCACAGCTCCCCCCTCCCTTGGGCTGGACACCAGCAAAAGCTGCCAGGCAGGTGGGATTCCTGTTCTTTTGCAGGTGTTTTTCCTTTTGTAAACCACAAAAACCGAGTGAGTGACAAGGAGTAGGTGATACAGAAAAACTTATATCAGTAATGCCAACAAATGCTTCGTATCAGCCAATATGCTGAGTGACAGCAGCCCTTTCACAGATCCTGATGTCTTACTTGCAGCTGCTCTGTGCCAGCAGCATTCAAATTTGCTCTCTGCTGTGCCCAGGAGCCAGTATTGAAGCACCAAAGGAAATTTGCTGTGAAAAAATCTGCAAGAAACCACACCGGGGTCACAACAGACACAGGAATTGCAGCCTTGGAAGACACAGAGCCAGAATTCCAAGTCCCTGAGCTCAGTGAAGCCTTCATCAGGCTACAGGGCATTATACAGGAAAAATATTACTCTTATTTGCTGTATAAACAGACTGCATTTGTGCTCATTACCCGGGCTTGCATCTCTGTTCAGCCGTGGCACATTAAATGCAAATAAAAGAGAAGGAGTTAAGTTGCATTTAGCCACACATTGTAGGAAGCTTGTGCTGCTGAGGGGCTCACAGAGGCATTTCCCAGGAGGGGAGCCAGAGCTCCCTGACAGCCCTCCATGCAAATTGCTAACTGCTTCTGCAAGGCTTGCAGGGCTTTTCCTCCTTTCCCTTTGTTTTTGGAGCTATGAACAAAAGGCATGTGAATTACTACTTCCCAGATTAGAAAACACGCCACAGAGCCAGTGCTGTCCACTGCTGTTTATGTTTTCTTATTTACAGCTGAAAAATTACACAAGAATTTTAGCTATTAGCAGTAGCCCTCTACAACACGCTGAACAAAGCTATTTTACAGCATTTCCAGCAGCAGAGGAACACGAGATTTTTAAGAACCAGCTAACTGAAAGGCAGCAAAGTGATGCCCAGAGGTGGGAGCTGTGGTGCAGCAGACTTGGAGGAAGAGGGTCTGAGATATGGATTAATTACTGCCACAATGGCAAAAAATTTATGAAGTGGTGTTGGGGCATCCATAGCAAGTGACTGTAAACCCAGTGGTCCTCAGCACCTTTAACAGCAAGGCAAAAAATCTGGGCAGTCTGAGGCACTTCCAGCCTTTGCTGCTTTCCATCCCAGGTCTTACTAAGGCTGGGGAGTGTTTTGGACTGAAAATGGTGGAGGTAGAAGCTGGGCACTAAAGGTGATCCTGAAGTGACAGCTATAAAGCGCTGCTACTCCTTCAGGGGGACATCCTGCATTAATGGCTCCAGTCTGACAGAGAGGGGGCTAGATTGGAAATTGGGAAGGAATTCTTCCTTGTCAGGGTGGGCAGGCCCTGGCACAGGGTGCCCAGAGCAGCTGTGGCTGCCCCTGGATTCCTGGCAGTGTCCAAGGCCAGGGTGCCCAGCAGGACTTGAAAACAGAACAGAAAGACTTTCAAGTGCTTCTGCATCATTGCTCCTGCAGCCTGTGCTCATTCTATCCTGCTGTTATTTTTATTTATAATTCAGTCCAAAAATAATTTCTGAGACACTTTTCTGCTGCCCACTGCCCCAGTTCCCCAGCCTGTGTCTTGCTGGGGAGCAGCAGCAGCAGCTGGTGCTGGAGCAGACCTGCCTGGCTCTCTGCAGGGCCACACACCCAGCACCCCCAATGCTGCCCAGGCTTCTTTTAAACACAATTATTCAAAGGAAACTTTGGCTTTGCAGCAAACCTCACTGAGGCACAGAGGCAGTGAGAGGATCCAGCAGCAGAGGCAAAGGGTGCACATTATTCCTTGTTATTTCATTTGTGGTTCAAGGATCTGCATGTCTGTCAGAAGCCTTTTCCCCTGCCCTCTTCTCCTGGCAGCCCTTTGATCAGCAGCCCATAACCCCTCGTGCTGCTGCAGAGCTGATCCGAGCTAGGCTCCCCAGGCCAGCAGGGCTGGAGAAGTCTGGTGGTTCAAAGCCACCCTGGCAGATGGCACCTCCCCACAGCCCAGAGGAGATCCCACCACAACCCCACGCAGTAGGAAAGGAGAAACTCCCATGGTTTGCTAGCAGGGCACCCAGCCCAGGAACAAACCTGCCCTGCCGGGGCACAGGGTGGCCAAGGCTCCTGCTGGCCTCTCAAGGGCTCTGCCTGAGACCAAAGACAGAATTCAGATTAAAATTTTAAATATCCAGAGTTTTATATTCAGGAGCACCCTCCACTATTAGATTTAGGCTTCTTAGCTCTGAGGAAATAAGAATACTGCACTGCTCCATAATTTTTTTGTATTAATAATTTCCCAGATTATTATGGAATCAGGAAGATTTGCTTTCAAATGCTAATTTTTTCCCTTTATTTTTTTGAAAGCACAGTCCTCTGAGCTGGTTGGCTCTGACTGTTTGAAGGCTTTGTTTTAAAATTAAACTTCCCTTTATAGAAATTTCAATAACTACAATATTTCTATGGCTTAGGTGAGCCAAGAGCAAAGATGACCTCAAAGACCTGTAGCAACCCAGCTAAGCTGGGCTTTGCTTTGTGCACCCAAAGAGGCAAGAAATAGCCTGGAACTAAACTCAGGGAGTAGAAAGCAGGATGGTAGTGGCTGGCTGTGCTAAAAAATGCAAAGGCACCAGGAGGGCACCTCCTGCATAACTCATCTGCCTTCGAGCAGCAGCTCAGAAAAAGGAGCTGCACAGAGCTGGGACCAGAAGTGAAGCCAGCTCACTGAAGCAGCCAAAAAAAAAAGCAGGTTGGGCAAACAAAATAAAGTATTTGAGTAGACTCAAGTATCCCAACATATTTTCCTATTTTACCCAATAACAAATGGATAATTTGGAAGGGTGACCAAGGTCCTTTCTACATGACAGCTCTCCCAGCACACAATTCACACATCCAGCAATATTCTCAGGTTGAATTTTTCCCTCAGGCTGTTTAACCCCATGCAAAGACACCTGTAGGTTCTGGGATAGCATCTGCTCTGCCCAAGGGAAGATGGTGGGAAACCAAAATTGCACCAAGTGCTCTAGAGGGAGGGTGGTCCAAGGGTGGGAGCTGAGTCCAAGCTGTGGGGAACTGGGCTCAGCTTTGCTGCAGGTTGTGTGTGTGCAACCTTCACCAAATAATTTCATTTTTCTTTATCCCATCCACTGTCTGTAAAGGGTGGATAATCACATTTACCTACCAGGGTTTTTGTGAGCTTGAAGACACAAAAGCAGTGAGGAAATCATGTTCAGGCATTCAGAGATACCTTAGAGTCACAGAGTCTACTAAATTGTTTTTAAAAAGCCAGGCTGTACTGAGACCTCTCATCAGCAAAAGGATTGGGCTCAGCAATGACCAACCCCAGCTCCCAGACAAACACACAAGGACACAGTTTTGTGCTCAAGAAGTGCTGAGAGCATTTCTAAGTGAGCTTCCAAAAAAAAAAAAAATCAGAGTGTTTGGAGTAATTTTAGTGTTGCTTACTCAAAGACACACAAACAACTCAAAGAACAAGCTGTATAAGGCCCATAAGACACACTTCTGCCCCTTTCTTACTATTCTTCACAAAATTAACTCAAAAAACCTAATCTCTGTTTGCTCTTGGCACAGTCCCTCCACATCTATTTTACTGCCCAGTAAAGTGCAGCAAGTCCTTTTTTTACTGGGTTTGCAGTCAGTGGACACCCAGAATAAACAAGCAGCATTTTATTTATGTTTTTAATAGTGGCCAGTAACTCCAAGGAGCTGGGTGGTACTGCAGGGAAGTCCCACAGAACATCTATTTTTACTCCAGGGACTGTTGGAGCCTTTTCCTCTCAAGGCCCCCCTGCAACCCTGACACAGAGCAGGCTGCAGCCTGAGCCTGGCCCAGCAGCAGTGTCAATACATTGGTGATTTCTGGCCCCATTTCCAGTAGGATGAGCACCAGAGGGGGATTTGGGGGTTCCCACACCTTGTGCACTGCTGCCAGGCAGAGTAAGGGAAAGGCATTTATCAGCTGTGCATGTCCCACAGATAATAAATAAGCAAATAATAAATAAGCAAATGTGGATGCTATCACTGACAACTTGGCAGCTTGCACCAGCACATAGTGCCTGGCATGGGAAAGAAGAACTAATTTATATTTAAAAAGAAATAAGTTCTCTGCTGCTGTCGGTTCAGTAGAAATCCATTGTACAGAACCAGTAATTACATGTATGGGGCCATCCTAAGTCAATTTATTTCCATTTTCCTCCTTCCCAGTGGAGCTTTAAGGGAGGGCATATTTCTCTAAAGAGCCCAGTGCATTTCAGTGACACCTGCCCCATTACATGAAATAAAGCACACCCCCTCACCTCCTACAGCCCTGCATGGAGCCCAAAGCCTGCACTACAGTCAATTCACAGATCAGGGATCACTCCTAATGGAGACAGCATGACAACATTCATTTAATATTCTCCTTGGATTCGAAATAATAATATTGTCAACTAAATAAAAGGCAAGCATTCATTTGTATGTAAAACAGTTGGTTATATCAGGCCTATTTATGTCTGCTCTGCCTTCCAGCTACAAAGATTTATGAGTGAACAGCCAAGGGACCTTTATATATCTATCCAAATTCATGCATTTTTTTTTCATTAACCTGTGTACTGGCATCTTGTACAACTTGGCGTGAAACAATAATATAGATTTGTTTCCTTTATATTTAGGCACAAGGAGAAAAAGCTCCTGCCAATAACAGCAATAATGAATAAACTCTCTCTGGGCTGGTTTGTCACACGTAAATACAGGTATGTATTTAAATGTACACAGATATGGTGAGTAAATGTACACAGACATTATGGACACAGGTGTCTGTACACACACACAGGGGGGGTCCTGCTCCTCCCTCTGCCTGTTCTTTTCCATCTCCTATTTCAATTCTACCCCAGCCTTCCCACCTTCTTGTAATGCCAGGCTTGCTCTTTTGGTATCTCCCTGGTGACAGGACAGAAACAGCTGCAATAAATTACTCAGTGTGCGCTCTTTTTTTTTTTTTTCCCATTAAATATATTTTTAAAAGTGAAAGTTTGAAAGACAGGAGTGTGTTTGTGTAGAGGCAAAACAACCACCTTTATAACCCCTGGAAAATTACTGCTGGAGGAAGGAGGGGAAAATCACGAGGATGTGGAACAAAATCCAGCTGCTGTTCAGACTAATGATACCAAAGTTTCTTAGCTTGACCATTTGGGGGATTTTCGTAATTTTGTTGGACAGGTTGACTATAGCATTTCCTTTGTTTGAGTTTTCAGCCCACCAAAAAGAGAATTCACCTCTAACATCCCTGGCAGCTGCCTGAGCCCTGAGGAAAAGAATGGCCCCCATCCTGTTTTGTATTTTGGTGCTGGGGAGGGCAAGGCTCAGGCGCAAGAGGGACTGAGCTGGCTCCTGCAGGGATCCTGGAGCCATGAGGAATCTCTGCAAGGGAGTAGGATGGGGAAAGAATCCTCTGCTCCCTACACCAGCAAGTCACTGCAATTCCACCTTTAGAAAATGCCACTCTTGTCTTAAAGCTTCTTTTTGAGGTGCCAGCAGACCAACCAGGATCACCACAGCAGCAAATGCCTCCTGCAGCCCCATCCGGAGTTACCTCCTCAGCTGTAGGTGGTGGCAACTTGGCCCTGAGAGACATCCTCGTCCGTGCAGAATTTTAGGAGGCCACGGGCAGCTGGACCCAAACTGTGGGTCTGGGGGTCTGTGGATGAACGGCGATGGGACAAACCGAGAGGAGAGATTTCTATAAGAATTAAGCTAGTTTCAGGAGCAAGCAGTTTATTGCTTGGGGTGTGGGTAAAAGGGTCCTGCTAAGAGCTGCCAGGTGCAGCTCAGAGCAGGACTGAGAAGAGAGAGAAAGAAGAGAGTAAGAGCGAAACAGTAAGAAAGATAAAAGTAAGAGAGCAAGCGTGGTAAGAGAGCAAGCGTGTAAGAGTAAGAGAATAAGAGCGTGAAGTTATTGTTACAATGCACTAAATCTTCTATACTGAACATTCTAATTTACACTAACTAATCTAGTACAAGATACAAATCTTAAAGCATTTATACAAAACCTATAAAAATCACTACATTAACATATTGAGTTATATTTTAAACACAAAAGACTACCCTTTTGACCCCTCCCACCAAGCAGGTAGGGTCTGCTCTGAACCTCACACTCTTGATGAGGACAGCATTGCTGCATCAAGAGGAGATCACCTCCTGCTCGACATATTGTTTTCAAGTTAGTCAGTAACCGAGGATTGCTGTCTCAGACATCGAAGCTTGCCTTCAAATCCACATCTCCTAAAGGCATCACATTCCCAAAGTCTACGTACTCACAACTAAAAGCCTTAATATTTCATCTAAGCCAACACTGAACGTCGGACCTTTCAGGAGGGAAAGAAAACTCACTACACAAGGTTCCTGGTGTCAGTGCACAGGAGGCGCTTACCTCTACCAGATGAGACCAAGTTGTCGGTGGGGGCAGCTTGCCCCTGGGAGACATCCTCGTCATTGCGGAATTTTAGGAGGCGCAGCCCCCTCAAGGTCACGGCGAGGTGGACTCGAACGAGGGCCCTTTTCCCTGTGAAAGACACGTGGACACCCACGACACTGGTGGCAGTGTGGAGGAGGCGCTTACCTCTACCAGATGAGACCAAGTTGTCGGTGGGGGCAGCTTGCCCCTGGGAGACATCCTCATCATTGCAGAATTTTAGGAGGCGGCAGGCACCCCGGGGCCACGGTGAGGTGGACCCGAACGATTGCCCTTTTCCATGTGAAAGACAACTGGCCCCCCGACAACCCTGGTGTCAGTGTACAGGAGTCGCTTACCTCTACCAGATGAGACCAAGTTGTCGGTGGGGGCAGCTTGCCCCTGGGAGACATGCTCGTCATTGCGGAATTTTCGGAGGCGGCAGCCCCCTCGGGGCCACGGCGAGGTGCACTCGAACGAGGGCCATTTCCGTGTGAAAGACACGTGGACCCCCACAATCCTGGTGTCAGTG